>VAHH01000165.1:0-50666 GCA_013357305.1 Radopholus similis
TTTCGAAAATTTGGTCCGCCGTATTACGGCTCCATTACGGCATGCCGTTACGGCTTTTTACGGCCGTATTACGGTACGGCTCCGACCTCTAGCTAGCGAAATCTTTGAAAAAAGGGAATGAAATTTGGATGAACTTTCACTGTTTTTTCATTCGGATATTTAAATTAAATGAGATAAAGCAGGGAGGGGAGGGAAAAATACCAGAAAGGAAGTACGCTGCAAAATTTGACATTTATCGACTATAAAAGTTCAAATAATTTGTGTTTGAATGCTAAAAATGAAACCGAAAATTATGTATTATATTTCCTAATTTTAATTTCCGTTAATTAAATTGAAAGTATACTAACTATGTATGTAGGTATGTACAATTAACAAAGTAACTATTAGGTCTAAAGCAGTAAGCAACATCGTTTTCGTAAAAGAAGGTAAAGGGGGAGTGAAAGAAATAATGTATTATGTTGGTAGGCAAGCGCAATCGATCACTTTTAATAACAAAAGAAACCGCGCATCGCATCCAACAAGATTCACAATCCGGTCTTTTGATTCTTCTTCGCATTCCTTCGCTCCTTCCTATCCACCACTTTCTTCCATATTTATTAGCACTTTTGGATTTTGGTTATCCTACTCTTTATGCCCAACTTTTTACTATAATCGTTAGTTCTCAGTTGCAGATGTTTTATGCGGATTACTTAAGTAATTATGTATCCTAATTCCTAATCTATGTATCTATCTATATCTACCGATCCACCCCCAATTTTTAAAAACCACTTTATGTTTGGAAATGTTTTGCGAGTGGATTAATTCTTTATTCGCAACGGTAGAAAAAGCTATCAAATATTTCTTAAACTCAAAAGACTCCCCAACACGCCAGCAGTAAATTACTTATTCGAAGCATATTAACGAGCTGAATCGAATGGTACCAAAATTAGGCCGATTTGATTAATCTTACCAAAATTATGAATTATGATATGTCAAATGTTGACGCAAAAATTTGGTAGCTTTTTCTACCACTTTTGGTAGCGATTTGTGTAATTGTAATCCTAGCCGAATAAAATGTATTTTTTTGGACAACAAATTCTATTTTCTGGACTGTATAAAATATATGTAAAATGAATCCTACTTTGCTAACGTCGCATTCTAAGCTAAGCTTTAGCTTAACTCGATCAAGATTTATTTTATTGCAGCCTGTCCAAATCCAGATCTGATGAATCATGACAACAATCACTTTGCTTCTAATGAATAATGATTAACGCTAAAACTAAATTCCATTTTCAAAAAAATTTTTTCTATAAAATGGAATTAGACAAGATTATGCCAAAATCATACATGTAATGCTGAAGCAAATCGTGTTTTTTCTTTTTTGTTCGTTTTTGTGCTTTCTGATTCTGATTTCTGTTCGTTTTTGTTTGTAAACAGTTTTTTTGTTTTTTTCTACTCCTATGCCATGAAGCCATGATAGGAGGAGTTTCGGCGAAAAATTGTGATAGGATCAATAACTCTGAATTTTTGAATTTTTTGTTGAATTATTGCGATTTTCTTCAAAGTGCGATAAGCCGGTAAGTATCCGAATTTAGAAAATGCGAAAGACTGCTTCAACTTCGAATGGTTGTTCGAAAAATATTCCATTTAATGGCAACCATCAAAAAATAAAGTGAGTTATTTTTTATAGCAACGAACAATAGTAATCATGTCGTGTCAGCTCAAAATTGGGCCCCAAAATAGGAAAATCTCAGTTTTTATTGCATTTTAATGGTGAAATTAAAAACGTCAAAATAGGTGAAATGTAAAAAACTTAAATTTCACCTAAAAACCCGGGCCCTAGTAATAATAATAACTAATAAAAATAATAATAATAATAATCAATAAATATTGTTTTATATAAATAATATTTTATTAAAATAAAAATACAGTCAGAATCCCTACTGGACTGGCTCAACCCCTGCCTTATATGAGATTGGATTCAATTGCCCTTCATCATCATTTGATCGGGATAAATCTCCACCAGCTTATTATTAGTAGGCCTTCAAGAACAAATTAAGTAGTTTATTAATCAACAAAAGTTCAGTCAGTCTTCAACTTCCGTGAATAATCCACGTGCGCCAGTTGTTTCATCTTCTAACACAACGGTGACAACTACCTTGAGAAGCAACAAAGATCAGCCCAGTCGGATGAATTTCAGGGTACAAACTTGCAAAAAGTAAATGACGCTATCTTTTTTAAAGGAAGAATCTACTTGTGACAGACCACTTCCGGCTAACGGCTTTGGGCGTCGACATACCGCAACTGGCCATGAATTTAAGGATTCGACTTCAATATCACCTATACCGACATATTTAACGGAACATCTGGCTTCATTTGCGGTTAAGACAATTTAATATAGTAATTTGAATCAGCGATTAAAAAATTAAGGTTGGTGGCCAATTCGGTTTGGTTAGTCCGGCGGATGGTGTGCGAAAATTAAAGCAAATGGAATTGAATAGTGCCATATGGTCCGAATAAGAATGTATAGTTGCAACAGTGAGCCTTTTGATTTTAGCCCAGTTCCTATGCTTTTTACACTCCATTCAAATCGAATTGCCATTCTGGATCAAAGCAATGTAAGAACATTGCGATTTGGGCAAAAATAAAGAACCCCTTTAAGAATTTGGTTGAAGAATTTCCGCTGACTCTGGTAACCGACCCGACAGTAAGAGCTAAAGGGGATGGTTTGAATTCAAAACAATTCACGGCAGGCACATACCTCAACAGAACGCGAACCTTTCAACAACATCCTCCTGTTTATCGTTCTTGAACACAACTCCTCGGACGGCGTTTCCAAAGTTCCGGCCGAAATGCATATTTTTCAGGCATTTGAATTTTACAGCAACCAGACTTATTTCCACTTTTTAGTGCACAAATGATTCGGCGCATAACGTTGCCGAAGACCTCTATCACTGTTTGGCTAATGAATTATTATTTTTATTGATTCAAACCCAAAATCGGTTTAGATGTTCGCGGGCAATTTCACAAAGTGCGCAAAAGGAATGCGGTGGATTTGCACAAAGGTGGCTTCAATATAGCTAATTTTATTTTGCGCAAATATCGCCTAAATGTTTGAGTGGCTAACCACAATCAGAGGCTGCTGAGCGAACAAATGCCAAGGGGGAAATACGGAGAAGAATTTGATGACGACTTTCCATCCAACGATTCTTCAGAGTATTTCGAAATGGACGTGGTAAGCTTCCAATTCCCACCATCGAAATTGTTTTTCGGCTTTAGAACACTTTGAATCGCTGTTTCGATGATATCGAGCATTTTGTGGTAAAATCATTAGCGTTTTAATGCATTCGAACCCCTTTTTATTAAGGCCCGAGTCCAAAGTGTCGCATTGGCCCAACGTGAATTGGAGATGCAGAAACTGAGAATAAAACAAAATAAGAGTGGGAAGAAAGGTGGGCAATGAATTGGATAAATGGGATCAGAAACGCCTTTTGATTGGCAGCGAAAGAGGCAGTAAAAGCTGCGCAGAATGGCATACTGCGACTGCGAGCCCAAATCCCTCATTTCGAAGAGTTTGCGGAAATATTTCAAAAGTTCAAACTCTGCTTCAACTTGCTGGTGGATTACTGCTGATTTGACCGAGCCTTGAAACAACCAATTACTTAAGGCCAAATTGAGGAAGCACATCCACGAGCCGTCCGCCACAGAACTAGTCCACTTTCTGTTCACTCCCCTCACGGTCCTGTTGGATGCCTGCCAGTGGGGACTCGGGGAACAGGTATTTTTAGAACGGTTTCCAATTTGCCGTGAATCGACACATACAAAATAGGTGGCTCAGCAGATATACGCTCCTTTATTGTCCTTGGTTGGTTCATGTTGCAAACAAATGGATGGGTGACCCTTTCAGGAAGCATGTGAGTTGCTGCACAGCTGTCTCTATCCCAAGGAGATGGAAATATGGAATGCGCTGGGAATTGCTTGGAACACTCCGCCGTATCCTTCCTTCCAAAAGCTATTCCGATTGCGTGTTGATTTCAGGGAAGAATGGGCCGGCGCTCTGCCTCAACCATACCGTCCAGTTTTTAGCGACGGTTTTGCACCATATGGTGTCCCTAATCGACAAAATGTAGTTGAAACTGCGCCACGAGTACGAGCACAGGAAACACAGTTCCGCCAGAGGTTGTGACACTTTGGAACCACTTTAACAGACAACCGTTCGTTAGGTACCCGTCCGTCCCGGCAATCCACCGCGGCATTTCCGCACCAGTCCAGAGCAATTCGCGATTTTATCAGCAATGTGATTCTAGACCTGACTACGATTCACCGTTGAGAGCTGCCAAAGACAATGTAAATGTTTCTGTTTCGGTTCAGAGAAAAACCGTTTCATATCTCAGATTGAACTCCAACGGATTAATTTGGAGAAAGAACGCCTCGATTTGGAGAGGCGCAAAGTTTTGGAGAAGGAGAGAGCATTGTTTGAGCAAGAGCGGAGATTGGATGAGGAAAAGGAACGATTTGAAAGAGAAGTAGATTTTTAAGTTCCCTGTATGTATTTGCGTAAATCTTCACGCACTTTAAAGAAGCGACAATTGCACAAGGACAGTGAGAAGAGGTCGGTGGGCTCTGAACGGTCAGATTTTCACCCGGGGTAAGTGGGAGGAACAGCGAATGAGCAATCCACGGGGGTTTAGCCCCACTTCTTTGCAAACCTCGCCCCGCATTGGCAGAAGATCAGGAGGCTCGGGGCAAGACAATGGTCAACAAACTCCCAGCCCAGTCGCCTTCATGCGACACCAATCTCCGTCATCTCTAGATGTATTCAATTACAATTAAACAAATGCATACCGAAACTCGTCCATCCATTGGCGATGACATTGTTTTGTTATTCTCCCTCAGTCAGCACTTACTAAATATTTAATTTCCGTTTTCCAGATTGAGCACCAATCGCCCAGGCAAAGAGCATATTTAGGCGAACTAATGCACAGGGGATCCATGGTAATTTAAAAGTAACCAGTAACGGCTACATATCGGCAAACACCGCCATCAGATGGTCCAAGTAACCTATGATAGACTCGCACAGAATCCGAAAGAGTTGGCGGTGGCGAGGGGAGAGTATTTGGAGGTAAACAAGTGCCACTTTTTTGGGAAATATTGGACACCGTACCCAAAGCCAAAAACCTAAAATCACTTCCAATCGCTCGATTTCTTTGTAATAGAAACAATGGAAAAATAAAGTGATTTGGGTTGTTTTGAGTCTGGGGCCCGTTGCATATGGTCTATCTAACACTTTAAAATCTTATGTTTGTTTTAGGTACTAAACGATGCGAAGAATTGGTGGGAATGCAAAAACGTGAACGGCCGATCCGGTTGGATATCGTGTTACACAATTCTTAAAAATAAATGTTTAGGCTATGTACCACACACAATATTGACGGTCATTTCTCCAGCAGACATCAATGCATACAGTGACAACAATGTGACCTTACAACATATCTATACTTGCTTAATGCCTATTTGATTTCGAGGGGAACACGATAAGCAGGCAGTGTTGTCGTGGTACCACCTTAAGAGTGGTAGTGGTACCACCCCAGTGACGTGACATCGGTTTTTCGAATTACCACTACCACTTTACGAAATCCACTACCACGACAACACTGACAATAAGGCAATTAATTAATCAACGATTTCAGCCGGTTGGAGATGCGAGTGCCGTGGATTACAATGAAATGCTCCAGCCTTCCGGCAATTCAACGCCAGATTACATCAGTCAGCGACGTGGAAAAAATGGAGAATTCCGATACTTTTAATGTGGGGTGATATTTGGATTACCCAATTATTGTTCCACTAGCCACACCTGTTCACAGTTCACACGAATCCGCTTTCCTGGAGACATTTTATTTACAGTGAGATCTACATGTGTGAACATTTAGATTCTGAAACGTTGAATTGAGAGAATAATCATCAACTTCTGCCGATTTCTGTCTGAACTACGTAATTTTTATAATCAAGTTGCTCACTTTGTTCGGTCTTCACTTACCCCACATTCACTGCAAAATCAGACGCATCATTTCACCCGCTATTTGGTGATATGTGTGTCGCATAGAATTCTGGGCACCTTACTTTTAATTTTAATACGCACCGCTACGGAGTGCCTTTTAGCCGGACCAACTCTGGTGAAATGAATGCCCCCATCCTCTTCTGTATTTGTGAATTTTCAAGAATTGATTCGAATCCTAGACCTTTTTCCCATTTAAATTTATTCCTACTTATTAGTTATTAATTATTATAAATATTAATTAATAATTATTATGTAATATCTCAATAATTTCATTTCGAAATCTTTTACTGGCTCTCTAATATATGGTATACTTTCTTCGAAATATTGTGGGCATTATTTATTATTAAAAATCGATAAGGTTTGGTTCGCTCTCTGTCTCTAACCTGTTTGTGTCAAAGTGGATAAAACGTCGTTTTTATATTTTATGTTTAAAAATGATGGATGGAGCTGGAAATGAAGAGTTGGCAAATATGGCTTGGAACGCAAACTTAAATTACAAAATTTTTAATAAAGGAATAATTTACAAAAGCGTCAGACGAGTGAGTCGCGATAAAACGAAATAGTAGGTTCAATACATAAAATATCGCAATTATTAATTACGGGTTGGGAAATTGGATAACGCACTTTGCTGAAGCTGCATGCATTAGTTTTTTGGAGTACATGCGATGTTCTTAAGCCGACTGATGATTGTGTTATGATATAATCGAATTGGGAGATGAGCAAGTCGATAAGTTCTTTTGGTCAAATTACTATTAATTGACAAGTGAAATATTCGGAAAATTGTAAGCGGAAATTGTGAGGGGCAAGAGGTGCGGGAATGAATGAATGGGACGGCCAAAGGAAGTGAAGGACTAGTTTTTCCGGGTCTCTCCCGAGCTCTCATCTGTTCTTGAATTCCTTTACCGCGCGTATGTAGGGCACTAGAGCTGGAACGGATTGTATTTTGCTTCAGCAACAGCCCCAGCACCAGTACCGTCCAACGGTTTGGCTCTGGCAATGAACGGGTGAGTCAGAAGCTCAATTGTGTCCGCCCTGTCGTCGGGGTTCACGCACAGACATCGGTCGATAAGGTCCACAAACTCGGCTGACTTAATGTTTCCCTTTTTGTTATAAATTGCGCTAACTCTTTCACTACCAAATTGTCCCTTTTTTGTATTTCCGGCTTTCCATTTTGCGCAATTAAGTAAATAGCCTGTAAACAGTTCTATGAATGCTTCAACCGATAAAATGCATGCACCTTTAGCGGTGTTTCATGTAGATACGGAGGTTCCCCGTCGATCATTTCCTGTTTAAAAATGCATTTGATTTTACGTACAAACTGACCAGTGCCATGATCCCAAGGCTCCAAATGTCAACTTTGTAATTGTACCTCAAAACTAATTTTTATTTAGCCAGTTTTACCACATTTAACTTTGTTTTTTGGACAATTTCTGGTGCCATCCAGTATGGCGTACCGATTATTGTCGCTCTGAATTTACGTTGATTAAATACTATTTTGGCAGCGATGTTATTAATGCCTTTTAGATCCGGGCTGAATTTGGGCGCAAAAACTGAACGATTGTGTTATGAAGGTGGGATAGAACAGTTGTGTAGTGTAACCCAAAATCAGTGAGTTTGACATTTCCATCCATCCCCAGGAGAATGTTGTCCGATTTGATGTCCCGATGGATGATCTGCTGTTTATGGAGAAAGTTGAGTGCCAGGAGACATTCCCTAAAAAGTGCTTGGGGGTTTAGATTGCCTTTGGCACTCCAGTTCTGGCCTCAACACAGCGGCAATCTGTCCCTCATCCAGCTCAGTGTTCACCACCACCTTACACGTGTCAAAGACATTCATTCATCGAGTCTGTCAAAGAACTCACATCGGTGAGATTTCCGCCCTCCAAGAACTCCATCACTACCCAGAGATCAAAAGAGGGCTTCGCTTCCCTCGCCTCTTGGCCGCTGCTCGCTTGATCATGCTCCGCAACCAGATAACTATCGATGTAATTGACCAAGTTCTAAATTTCGCATTTCAACATTGCACCTAGAGGTCAGGCAGTCACCTTGTGCTGATATTGCTGCATAATTTTGATCTCTGAAAAAAACTCCAAATAATCGATAGATGATATGGGGTTCTTACCATTCAGCAACATTTCTTTTTTCGGCTGCGTAGAAAAATTCATCCTTTTAACTGCGACTACTTGGTTGGTAAATTTGCATCTCGCGGTCCAGACTGTGCCTATGCATAAGAAATAGGTGTAATCTATGTGCCCATGTATGCCTAATATTGTCTGTATTTATCATATCTTTTGTTCTGCCGGTTCCCCTATTTGCTTGTTTCATGCAGCGCAATCAGCCACCACAAGAGGAAGGTCAGCAGATTTGCTAATCCAATCTCATACGCCCAATTTAAGCCTATCTCCCTCCAACCAAAATGTCACCCAATCCTATTTGTCCCTTTATTAAAGATCGTTTATGATTTTTTTAAATAGACAAATGCTAGGGGCATTCATTACCTGTTGCCCCCACGCCTATTTTCTCGACTAGCTGGTATCTGTCAAACGGGTTTCCACGGCCCACTATTTGCTTTAGCTCGGCTAGCACCTGCAAAAGGCCAAAAAAGCAATTCGCGTTCCCCGTCTCATTCAATATTCTGCCTGCGCATCACTCAGCCTTGGACGTGGGTGCTGTCTTTTCCGGATTTCCTCTTCTTCTTGCGTCCTCCTGCGCATTGTCGGTGCTCCTTCAGCCTCTGCTGTGCCGCTGTTGACATGTTCCTTGCCATTTTCGGAGTTCTGCACCCCGCCAGCATGGTTGCCTTCATTCCCGTGTTGCGGTCGCACTCGTTGTAAATGAAAAGCACAATGCTTTGGGCTGGACAAAGCATTGTTGGTCCTGTTTAATTCATCGTCAGAGGAAGCCTTTGAGGAGTCTTGTGAACTGAATTGGATTTACACATACAATTGGCATATGTTTTTCTCTCACCCGATGCTCCCGTTCGAGCCTAATTGGTCCTCCCTGCCGTGGTTGTTCAACTGGTCATTTCCGTTTTTTAGGTGCTAAAATAGACATTTTTTGAAGAACTACAATAAAACTCTGTTGTTGCGCATTTTATTTAGTCAACGGATTTTCATTTAAATTAAAATCACCGAGATGATATGTTGGATATACGCAGAATAAGGTGACTGCACCGAAATACGCAAAGGATGAAATATGGAATCGAAGTGAATTTTGCTTGATTTTTTAAAGACCGAATGGACAGAGCTTTGCTGTAAGTGCACCAGTAATTATTGTGGCACTGGAGACAGGTTACTGCGTAAAGTTATGACTAAAAATAATTGCCGTTTCTTCTAACAATGGAACTGGAATGGATTGCGCGATTGGGGTCAGATCAATTACCTCACACATCTCCAGCATAAAATATTTTTTTGTTATAGCATTAGCATGTGTGGGTTTGATCGAAGCATTGAGAGTCAAAAATCATAGAGTGAATGAATGAACGAGCGAGCGAGCGAGGTGTTTTGCTATTCGCGCGTTGGATAAACGCACGACGATGCTTTATTCCTTTTTCGCCGCTAAAAAGGGGGCTACGAGGAGAGGGAAGGAATTTGATCCCACAGCCGCTAATTGCGGTTGAACGAGTAATGAATGAATGAATGAATGGGCTGGCTCGGGTGGCTGGAGGGCAGGGAAGAAATACCTAAATGGGGAACGGAAGGAAAAGTCGACTGCCTATTTTGGGAGTCGGCTTTATTCGCGGAATACCAGGTAAATCTATCCATCTAATAACACTTTCAAGAATTGGCTTCTATCCCTAGCAGAATTCAGTCTCCCGACGAGAAAAAACGGATTATTGATGTGAGGAGGAAAGAAGAATCTGCCCAAAGGAATTTGTGGTTTGTTTTGTCCGCTATTTTAAGCTATGGCGGAGATGGGAGTGGGCACCACTCTTCGTTTTTCCATCTTTACGCCACGTTGTGGTTGGACGCGCTAATGGATAGAATAAACTTGCGCGAGAAGATGCGCATACTGAAGTGTACAATATACTTATAGAACTGCTTCTCTACTTATGGGAGAAACCCATTCATAAGCATTAAATAATTCTCAAGCTTGTTAATCTAATAAGATTTTTGCTGTGTTCTTTTGAGTGCCCACCTACCTGCGGCTTAGGTGGAATCGGAGGGGGCTTCTTTCGGACGTGCTTTTCGACCGATTCAGCGGCTTCATCGGCCTGATCTTTTCTTTCCAGGGATTTTCTTGTCGTTGGGATTGGTCTCTCGGGCTCGCATTGTGAACAAAATTCTTTGTCATTGTCGTTCGTTTTGACATGATTATGCTCTATTTGATTTTTCCTTGGAGGTGGATGCGGCACTGAAATCAAAAAATTTTTACGTAATTCGCTATCCTTTTTACCAAAAAAGGATGAATTATCAACGAATTCCGCTCCAACATTATCTCCTGATCGTGCCGAATCCTGTTGTCCAAAATTCTGCATATTTCTTTCTTTTGACTTCCCCTCTAAATGTTCATCTTCATCTGACGAATTGGTTCGTTCCAAAGCCGAATCATCCAGATTTTGAACGAAAAATACTAAATCTTGAATCAAACGATTTGTTCTTGGGATCTTTACTTTGGCTATCTGTGTCCGAGCCTAGTCTTTCTGTCGTTTTTTTTACGGAAGTACCACTTTGGTTGGGCTGATAAAACATCAGATCAGCGTCAATGTCATCATCGGAAGGGTAAATCTGAATGAAGATCAATCTATTTTTGTTATTAATTATTTTGTTGACCGATTTTTGAGGCATCATGAACTTATCGCCTTCCCTAGATTTTATGGTAGCCGCGTAGAATTTGAGGGCTGAAACATTTTTGACATATCAGGTTCGAAATCCCGCACATGCTTCCAACCTGTAACCACGGCGTTTGGATTTTTTTTCTGGTCCGCTTCTGTGAGATCGCGGTGGAGAAGCTCAAGCCAGGAGGGTGGTAGCCCGGTGAATTTCTGTCCATCATATCCGACCTGTAATTTGTTCTGATTTAGGGTTTAACTTACCACTTACATGTATTCTGTGCAAAAATTGGTATGGCGCAGATATTTCATTTATTTCACTTCCGCATTTCTGCGAATTTTCACTGTTCTCCGTATTGTTGTTGAAAATACGGTCCAAAAATGATCGAAGCCGAACTTTATTCGAAGTCTTGCTTGTTGTTATTTGGTCTTTGTTTGGAGTGTCGTTGTTCATTGAATAAAAAATGCAAAGTTATTTTAATATTTTGCAGTAATGTTACAACACGAGCATGATCATTGATCAGGTTTTATTAATTGAAAGACAAGAATACCTAAATGCTCTTTGTTCAATTAAACTTAAATTTGGCCATTTTTGTTAAACGGGGATGGAAAATGAGCGAAGATGCACAACGTTAAATGGACTAAAAAGAATGAGTCATCAAGTCATCATCATTTCATAATTTATCGCAGGGCTTCCACCTAAAATTTCCAAAAATCAAGATTTTGGGAAATTTAAAAACGCATTATAACGTTGCTTCGATGATCATTTATCAAATATTCAATAAATCTCTATTTCGCATATTTCTCGATTCTAATGATTAGTTTTACCTATATAGCAGATTGGGAGAAGTAATGGAATTTTTGGTGGAATTTTAATTTTTGAGACCTTTATTTTTCAGCACCACAAGCAAAAATTTGAGACTTTTCTCGGCAGCATAATTTGAATTTCTCTGCAGTGACAAGGCTGACTATGACCTAGGTATCTTATAAATTATAATTTAAATTTATAAATTACATATAGTAGACCCATAGAGAAAATTAGAGAAATATGAGAACAGAGACAACAGTGCAAAGCAAGACAGTTGAGAAGACCAGGAAGACGACATCATCAAGCACATTTAGCCAAAAATGTTTGATTTCCTTGACAAATCCCGAAATCAAGACAAATCAGCACTGAAGCCTAATCAGAAAGTCCGAGAAAACAGGATTGATGGGAGTCCTGTTTATCGCCTAACTTTTTTAGCTGCCCAAACCTCGCTCATATGTATTACGCCCAAGAGCCCTTCCCGGTATAATTTGTCGATTTGAAATATTGAAATTTTCAATGAACCAATGTAAAATTTTTATTTTCCATGCTTCTTTCCTATTCCTCTTCCCTGTTTCGCTTGTTTTCATTTGTTCGGGTTCGGTAGGTGTAGGTCTTTCCCTCATCGTCTGTCCCTCCTCTCTTTTATTAAGCCTTTAACCCTGCTACCTAGTGCTAGTGAGGTAGTGACTAGTGAGTAGCGACTGCCGGCGGGCGAGGGGCTAGTAGTAAGGGTAGTAAGACTACCTACTAGTACCTACTACCTAGTACTAGTAGCTAGTAGCTAGTAGTGATGTAGCGATATTGTCTATAAGTCTATATTATTGTATATTGTGAAATCTGAAATGTGATAGCTGATATGGGTATTACTACATGTACGTTGTACGGTAAGTATAACTATAAAATTGGATAGAAGGAAAGAACTTTAATACCTAGCATAGCGGCGAGAGTTGAATTGAAAACTGAAAAGCAACGAGATACGGAAGCCTTCCCGCCACCTAGCCCCTTTGTCCCGAGTAGCGCCTGTTTGCTGGCTATATCTCGTTCTCGTCGTCGCTACCCCCGTCCACTCCTTCCGCCTTCTCCCTTTGCCACCGCCCGCCTGCTCTTCTGGCAAAAAGCGGCCTGGCTTTGTCCAACACCGCTTAATCGATTAGTTTGCACACTGTTCCGTTATACCACACCACTTTTCGTCCAATCTCATCTCACGAATGCAATGAGCGTCTCCGCCCGCCGACGACAAACCACTACTAGTTGATGCCAAATTTGTTCTATTAAAGCCGCAGGACAAGACAAACCCCACACAAACATCCATTACCTTGTGTTAGGCAAAAGTGTTAACAACAGTTAATCGACTGCCAAAAACAAGTAGGTATGGTTGCAGACATGCCTCATGAACCTTTACATTTTAAACACAAGCGGACACAATAATGGCATCACCTACAACCGATACACCCGTAGGCGGATCGGCAAACAATTCAGGACAGACGGTGCCAGTTCGTCGACCCCAAGCTCCTCACTCAACTACAGATCGTGTTATAAATTGTAGATTTGAAGAAGGAATCGAGTTGAAATACAATTTTCGTTGATTCAGCTGTTCAATTTCCAATCAGTGACCGACTGGCAATTGATGAAGTGTACGACCGCAGAACTGGAAAACCTCGTTCCGAGATTTTAAAAGAACACTTCATTAAGGCAATTAACATTTTTAATCATTTTATGAATGAAACCTTTAGGAGGGTCGAATAGAAGAAGACGCAGCTCTGCGTATTATCAATGGTTTCCTGGTTCACGAAATTTAAATATCCAGTTTTTCCAATTCTTTAGAATGCACGGCACTATTTCGCCAAGAAAAGACAATGCTGGATATAGAGGCGCCTGTCACAGTAAGTTGTAAGAAATCAAACTAAAGACTTTATTTTTAAAGGTTTGTGGCGATATACACGGACAATTCTACGATCTGATGAAATTGTTTGAAGTCGGTGGTTCGCCTGCAACAACCAAATATTTAGTAGCAATTTAAATTAAAATGTTAGTTTTTTTATTCCATCTCTACAGTTTCTCGGTGATTACGTGGACCGAGGTTACTTCAGCATTGAGTGCGTGCTGTACCTCTGGGTGAGAAATGAACAGGCAAATAATGACTGTATTTTACACTCTCACCTAGGCCTTAAAAATATGCTACTCGAACACACTCTTCTTGTTGCGCGGCAACCACGAAGTAAATATACCTATTCAAATTATTGTCATTTCAAATTGTGAATTTCAGTGCCGTCATCTGACTGAATATTTCACGTTCAAGCAAGAATGTTCGTTTTTGCTGGTGGATTCCAATTCATTTATCGACTTATTCAGGCAAAATAAAATACTCGGAACGGGTCTATGATGCGTGCATGGTCGTTGTTTAAATCGATTGTGTCATTAGCAAACGAATCTTTAAGGAGTCTTTTGACGCATTGCCCCTGGCCGCACTTATGAACCAGCAATTCCTTTGCGTTCACGGTAATTCAGATGCCTGCTAGCAATATATGTGCATCCAGAACAACTCTTTCAATTTGAAGGTGGTCTCTCTCCCGAAATTCACACACTGGACGATATAAAAAAGGTGGACGCACATTTTCCCTTTGTTTTATGTGCCTCGTTCATTTCAGTTGGACCGATTCAAGGAGGCAAGTTTGAATTTGATTTGGAGGAGAATTATATCTATTCATGGTCGAAAATAACTCCGTTTTCCAGCCGCCAGCATTTGGTCCTATGTGCGATTTATTGTGGTCTGATCCTCTGGAGGACTTTGGCAACGAGCGAAATTCTGAACAGTTTTCCCACAACTCAGTTCGTGGCTGCTCCTACTTTTACAGGCAGGAATGAAAACGAACCGCCAATAGGAAAGAGCTTACTCTATTCTAGTTATTCCGCTTGTTGTGACTTCCTTCAGCACAACAATCTTCTTTCGATTATTCGCGCGCATGAGGCACAAGGTGAACCAGGAGCTCAGTTGATTTTGCAAAAAACTAACTGCTTTTCAGATGCGGGATATCGTATGTATCGGAAATCGCAAGCTACTGGCTTCCCGTCATTGATCACGGTATCGAAACAGCAGCGACCTTGAAAATCGTTTTTAGATATTTTCCGCGCCAAATTATTTGGACGTGTACAACAACAAAGGTACCCCTCCCACCCAACCAAATTATTTTTGCCAATTAATTTTAGCGGCGATCCTCAAATACGAAAATAATGTGATGAATATCCGGCAATTCAATTGTTCGCCACACCCATACTGGCTACCAAATTTTATGGTAGGCAGAACACTCATCCCTCCTCTTTATGCAGCAAAATATTAGGATGTTTTCACGTGGTCATTGCCATTTGTTGGTGAAAAGGGTACATTTTCTGAGTTTTAATTCTACATATCTATGAAGTTTGGTTTATAATTAATTAAGTGACTGAAATGCTTGTGCACATCCTCAACATCTGTTCTGGTAGGAATTCCATAAATAAACTTTGCATATTCAATGGTTAGATGACGAGCTAATGCAAGATGGTGACGACACGTTTGAAGGTAATCAATTTGAAAATTCAAAAAAAATATTGGGATTTTTGCAAAATATTCGTAATAGTACCTATTACTAAAACTTTAATTGGTTTGAAATTGGAAACGACGTTAAAATAATATGTATATGCGAAAATAAGAGTGTGCATGTGTGTACCTATTATGTGCCGAGTGAATGTGGGTTTCGACAACAATTTTCCGTTCATACCATTTGTATGCCGAAAATAATATTTAGATTGTTCCACTAATCAAAAATGGCATGAACGAAGGAAATCAATTCATTTGTTTGTCATGTGAATTATGCCGATGGAGCTTTGGTTATCAATCAGCTGTCACCCATTGGAGCTTATTAATTAATTGTGGTGTATTCATTCACATATTAAAATAGACGGATTTGCAGTGGAACATTTTGTAGTATTCAGCGAATCATGGTGAACACTGAACACTCTATAGGCTTATGTTTTTGCAAAATGAATCAAATTCCACTCGAATTTTACCCTTTTTAATATCCAATTAAGCCTCAAAATCTGCTCCATTCGGCATCATTCACAATAATGTTTCATTTGCAAACTTTTTATAAAATTAAGAAATGCGATTTTAAAAAGATAAAAAATGGGTTGTTAAAAATGAATGATTTGTGTTTGGTAGAAGTTAAAGATTGCCTGCGGTCGGGATTGTGAATTATTATTTATACCTAATTGGTAATGTTCTCAGAAACCAGAATGTCTGGTCCATGGGAAGAATACTCCAACCATTCATCAGTTTTGATTGTTTCAGCACATTTTTGCATTCTAGTAACGGGATTTATTGCTTAAATATGAAATAGGCCTGTGTTGCTAAAATAATCAAAATTTGGGCAAAAAAGAAATGGACAGGCACGGGAACTAGAGTACCATGCATACTATTTATGCCTAAATGATTGCAAAGATTAATAGTGTCAATTAAAATTAAATCGATAAAGTTCCTTGAAATAATATGTGTTAAAATTTCATTGAATCTGTGCAGGAAACGAAGGTAAGGTACCTTTAGCACTTTAGCTAGCGATAGATTTGTAGTGTTTTTTGCTTCTGCTCCTGTTTCGTAAAAGCTAAAAATAAATGACATTAAAGATAAAAACAGTTCACCATTATTCGCCCTCCTTCGTTTGCTTGCCGTGTGATATGTAATCCGCTTAAGGACTAACCAAACATTCTCCCCTTTTTGGCATTTTTTGCGATTTTGATTTATCGTATTTTTGCTCATGCTTTAACCTTATGCCGATGGGAATTTGCAGTGACTTGATTGCCAGATACCCCTTTTGTAAAAAGCTAGAATGCATGAAAGCAGATTAGTTGTTGTTGCTTTAGTTGAAGTACGGTATGTATTTCCAAAATTTTCATAGGTGGAATGCCATCGACGAGGAAAGAGGTGATTCGGCATAAAATCCGTGCAATTGGCAAGATGGCTCGTACCTTCTCTGTGCTAAGGTAACGAAAAAGGTACGTAAATTCATTTTCAAATACATATCTTTAGAGAGGAAAGTGAAACTGTCCTCCAGCTGAAAGGACTCACACCAACTGGAGCCCTACCGATCGGGACTCTGCAGGAGGGAAGGAAAGGGCTGCACGACGGTAGACTCGACCGAGCGCCCAATTTTGAACCTTCAGTAGTTTAGCGCTCAAATCCGGATCCCACGACCCGTCTCACCCAATCAAATCGTTTGAAGAAGCCAAAGCACTGGATAAGGTAAATGCGCGCTTACAAAGTCACACTAAACGCAACGTGTGCCCAGATAAATGAGAGGATGCCACCTTCCATGAGTGTAAGTGCTTCTGGATCTCCATCTGGGGGAAGTCGTGAAGTATCGCCGCGGAGAGCAACTCCCAGCTCCGACCTCAAATCATCAGGGAGTTGAAGTCAGTCATTTTTGTTGTTTTCAAATCCACTCAAATTTCTCCTTTAGGTTGCCGATGGACCTACCCTCTCTTTTGTGACCGGTTTCTTCTCTTACCCGACTCATGTCTCATTCTCATGACCAAATTATTTCGGATGTTTTTACGTATTTAGGCAGCCAGAAAGGGGAAAATTTCTGAATTCGAAGAAGTTCATCAAATTCACATGATTGGTGAACCAGTTCCCCATCTTTTCATTGTCAGTTCAAGAAATCAATCTTAGTGTTGATCTTGCCCCATCTCATCGCATTCTTTTTCGAACCCATGTGGTTTTTATATTAAAGCTAATCTATCTTTTGGAGTCAATGTTCCCTTTGTCCCGAAACTCTCCTTTCTTTTAAATTTTCAACTCGTTAGCCATTGCATCTCCGAGAATATGATGATTCTTTTTCCTCGATAATAAAGCTATACTTGTATCAGAGCTTTAGATTTGAAATTTATACTGTTTTCCAAATAGCAAACAACAAGTGTCAACAACAAATGATATCGGATCGATCCATTTAAGTGCGACGGTAAAACACGTCCTGAAATATGATACATATCGTTGTGATAGGACAACAAAATATATACCACGGGAACTCCCCCAATTTTGAGCATTGGCTGCCCTGCCTTGTCAAACGCCCTTTTTGCCGAAATCGCGTTATCAAAGTTAATTGTTGCAGACAATGGGCTTAAAATAGTGGTTAAATAAATTGTAAATAAAAATTTTTCAAATACCGGTTTGATTTCTTGTCTTTTTCGTTTTTGTCTATCTTAATGCTCTTCGCAGCAGGAAAAATGACCTATTTGGCAAAAATTAAGCTGGAAAATTGCTTATTGAAACACCTTCAGTTGATCTTCAGTAGTTGATTTTGGCAGGTGCGAAACCACCAGCTCGGTCGGATCAATTGCTCGTTCTACGCAAAAGTGGGGGGGGGGGTTATCATCAAAACTCTCTTCAATGTCTCACTCACCCTTTTTCTGACGTTCTTTATTGGGCTGCTTCTTCGCTTTGGCTCCACACAAATCAACACACACTTCCTTTCCATCCAAAGCCTATACGCAACAATCATATAAATGGTAAGTCAGCCAGAAAAACAAACCTTCTTTTTCGACAGATCCGAATGCGCTTTTTCTGCGGATGCTTCAGCTGCAATAAAAACAATCATTTTAAGGGTCATTTTTATGCGTTACAGGAAAACATAAGCCAGCAGACTTTGCCGCCGTTGTGTCGTACAGAAAGTATGTCCGGGTGCAATGTCTTAAAAAATAATTTAAATTTTAGCAAAAAAAAATTAATTGCCTTCATTTCACTTTGTGACATGGAAAGAAGAGCATCACAACGAAGAAAAACGGAACGCTGAAAATGAAATATATGATTAAACATCTATTTCCCTATAGTGAGTGACCTTATTTCGCTCTTCACGGCGGCGCTCTTCCTCGGTGAGTATAGCCTTGAAGCTTTCGCCACTGACTGATTCACTTTTCTTCTGTTTCGTCACATCCTCCTTTTTCTTCTCGTTGATCAGCTTTTGTTCACTTTCTTTTTGCTGCATAAACTGTGATTTTTTGGCGTCCGATTGTTTCTGAATGTTCTTCTTCATCGAAGATTCACCCGTCTACAAAGTAATATTTTATAATCCATTTCGGTCTTGGGACAACGAACCTCAACCCCACTTTCATTAGATTCCTCTTCTGTCTCAATTTCGTCTTCCATTTCCTCATCTGTAAGCAACTCTTCATCTTCATCGCTATCCGATTCGAAATTATTTTTTGCGATGTTTTTAACACTGTCTAGCTTCGACTCAGCCTTTTGTTTGGAAGAATCTATATTCTTATTCGGAGTTTTTGAAATCGGTACCTATATTTGAAATTTGATTTTTTCAAACAAATAAATCATTACTTGACTTTTCTTCTCGATGTTCTTCTTTTGCACTTCTTCTTTGTTTAGGACTTGCTTGGGCATCTGCTTCTTCAAACCAGTGCCATTGACCTGTATTGCCTCTATTGTATGCGTAAAAACTTTTGTCACCTGTTTGCCATTCTCTGCTACAGATTCGTCTTCGGATTCGAGCTCATCTTCCATATCGCTCTCATCTTCCATCTCCTCATCAGTGAATTCCTCATCGTCTTCGTCGCTATCCGAATCGAGATTCAATTTCTTCTGCTCAGTTGTTCCAGCCAGATCATTCTTCTGCCGCTGTTTTGAATTTTCATTCGATTTCGAGATTTTACCAGAATTATCTCCCTTTTCTTTGCTATTCACCTGAATCTCCATCTTTAAGAAAGATGTGAAATTATTTGATTTTCTCTCTTACCTTCTTTATCTCATCGGCGCTTTCTTCATCATCACCTTCCGACTCCAGTTCAGATTCGAATTCATCCTCCATTTCCTCATCTTCAAATTCATCTTCGTCATCGCCCTCAGAATTGAAATTTCGCACCTCCTTTTTGTTCGGTTCCCTTCTTTTGGGTGATTTATCTTCATAACGTGGCTTCTTCAGTGTTGCAAGTTGCGGAGATGAGTCTTCAAATTTACGCTTGTATTGGTTAAACGGCTTTTTCAAATTCCCAGAATCATGCTTGAAAGGTTGTGCATCCAATCTGAACTGTCCAGGGCTGCCTTTTTGTTGTTTGAATTTTTCAGTGGTGCCGCGTTGTTGTTTAAATTGCGGTCTACCACTGTGTTGTTGCTGTCGGAATTTGCCACCCCTGCCTTGCTGAGACTCTCCTCCATCACCATCGTGTCTAAATCGACCTTCTTGTTTCTGGGAGGGTCCACCTCTGCCTCCTCCTCTACCACCTCCACCTCTGCCTCCTCCTCCTCTAGCACCTCCACCTCTGCTTCCTCCCCTACCACCTCTTCCTCCTCTGCCGCCTCCTCTTCCTCTTCCACCTCCCCGACCAAACTAAATTTTAAATACTCTAATCTTTCCACATTTAATTTTGAATGACCTGTCTTTGCATTGAAAAACTTCCTTGTTTTCCCATTATTTATAATAATAAGTGACTCGATTGTCGGTCAACTAAAGGCGTAGATGCACTTTTTCTGTAAGTGGAAAGAGAACACGGTCAGAGAAAGGAAAAACTAAATCTATCAATGGACCTAAAACTAAAAACTTAATTAATAATTATTTTACCAACAACGAGAGATAAAACCTTTTGGTATTTTATGCTAAGTTTGCCTAGACAGACTAAAATAACCCACTTTGGCCAGATGTTAGGTCTAGATCCTAGATTTAGGTTTAGGCTAAAACCCAAAATAAGCCACTTGGTCAGGCGCTAGGTTTTTATCTTGTTGTTTGCAAAAAGAATTAAATTTGTAGGCAAAATAAATTATTTTACATAGTCGGCAAAAAAATAAAGAATTGACATCGATAAGTCCAGATCCAAAAACGGAAAGATTCCTGATACATACATATCCTTACCCTTACGCCCTTCGCACCCCTTACCAAAAACCTAATCGCTAGTAAGTAGTAATCTGAAATCTGATTGAAATTGAAGCAGTTTTTCGTGGCGAAAATAATTTTTATTTTTATTCAAATGCAAATAACATGATCAAAAATCGGATAAGGGTAATCAGTAATCACCGACCTATTTTGGTAAAAAAGCGACCTGATTTGTTGTTCTTCCCCCTAATTTTTCAAAATTAGGTCGCTTTTATTACCAAAATAGGTCGGTAATTAATCCCATTGCATCAAAAATTATAGAAACACGAAGATTCGATATATCATTTGACAGAGAATTCCATGAGCTAATGTATCAAATGATACAAAAATCACCAAAATCGGTTAGCATGATCCCGAGTTATAGTCCGTCAAAATCGCTGGGGATGAAACGACTCGACTTGTGCCCTGCTATGAATGACAGTTTTTAGGTTAATTATCGACAACAAAAGACAGCATAATGATATCATTTGATGTATTTGCATGGGATTGCTTCTATTACGATTCAATTGCCAGGAAAGAGGCGGAGAAATTACTGGTCAGTAAGGAGATTGGTACTTTCCTACTCCGTGAATCTGGTTCTACATCCGGCTATTCACTGTGCGTAAAGGTGGCTAATGAACAGTTTCATCATTATCTGATTGAAAAAGTGGATGCGAACAACAAAGAAAGCGGAGAAATGTGCTACAGCTACAGGATATCGATGCATTCCTTTTCGGATATGCCTTCTCTACTAAATTACTTTAAATTGCATAATTTGACACTGGATCCTACGCCTGTCAAGTTAGTCAGGCCGTTGGAAAAAGCACCTATCGAGAGGGTAGTGGCAAAATACAAATTTGACGGAGAACGGGTCAGTGACTTGCCATTTGAGCGAGGAGAAGAACTCGATGTTTTGGGGAAACCGGAAGAACATTGGTGGACGGCGAGGTTTAAGTTAAATGCATGCACACCTAACATACATATTACTATGCTTAGGAATTGTTTGGGGGGAGTGGGACTAATACCTGCTAATCGGGTAAAACCGGTGGGTGAAACAGAGTATTATAATTATTAATTAGATTATTAGTTTCTTGATTCAGTGCGCGGAATGTGATGAATTAAGTTTGTTGAATCCGAGCACCAACAGCAGCAGTGTGTCATCTAGTCAACAACGGTTGAGTGCAAATTCAATTTTTGAACCAAGAAACGAAGGAGAAGCTGTCCAAATAATAATTGAAGAGCGGCAGCCTTCAACGCAAGGAATTCAGACAAACTGTTGGGTTCAAGTGAAGGCCGATCGATTGCCTAGTATTTATGATGTGGAAGCACTGGCGATCAAAGTCCGTTAGCCCCAATTTTTTAAAGTTTTCAAATGAATTCAGAAAGGGCAATTCCTATTTTTGCAAGAAATATTGTCAAATGGAATGTGCAAAGGAAGAGGAGAGGACAGCAAAATCGGGTTGTTTCCTATCACTTACGTTGAACGGGTGGAAAACGAAGAAATCGTACCCAGATGAAACCATATGGTTAACGGCAATTGAACAAAAACCATTCTTCGGCGCTATGTTTAATAGATCTCGCGTTGGACATTTTCATTTCTAAATTTTAGCTCGATAATATTCGTTTTTTAAATTATACTACATATAATCTTAGCGAAAAACGATTACACATTAAGCGGTAATAATATTAATATTGTAAAATGGATTCACGATTTATTAGCTATTAACTATTAAGTCAACAGTAAAAATTAAAGCAACTCACTGACCAAAAATGTCGCAACTTAATTTCGAATACGTCACAAGGAGTGTTGTGGGTCCTGGTGTTGATCCAAGCGAATTAGATGAATCATATCGAGGCTGCGAATGTCTCGGTGAATGCACTTCAGCTAGCAATTGTTGTTGCCTGCTCGGTGGAAATGTTCGGCATCTTCATTTGTTTGACAATTTCCTAAAAATTTTAAGGACAATTTCGATTCTGTCAGCAAAAAATTTGTACACAATGACGATTCCACTATTCCGTACTTGGAGTGCCATCAGGTTGGACTTTTATTCCATTTCCATTTTGGGCCTCTCCAAACACTAGAACTGCGAATGCTCACTCAACCCAGAAAAATGTGCCAACCGATGTGTCCAATTCGGCGTTCAATCGCCAATTCGTGTGGCTGAGTGCGAAGCAAAAGGATTTGGAGTGTTTGCCACTGAGCTTATAGAGAAGAATGCATTTGTTGTGGAATATGTTGGTGAAGTGATTTCGAAGGACGAGGCGGAAAGGCGGATGGGAATGTTGACGAACGAAGCGCACAACTACTTATTTACAATTCGCGAATTCATCAGGGGCGAGTGTCGCAGTACCTTCATCGATGCTCAATACAAAGGCAACATCTCGCGGTTCATCAATCACAGTTGCGAACCAAATCTGTCACTGCAAGTGTTTCGACTTGGACGCGTATCACCTTCGCTTGCGATGTTCGCTGTCAGGGACATCCAACCTGGTATTTTTCTAACATTTCTGCTGCGTGAAAATGCGATTTGAATAACAGGAGAGGAACTAAGTTACAGTTACGGCTTTTTGGCCGGTTCTCTGGGCGCTCTCTCCAACAAGACCTGTTTGTGTGGCGCTACTTCCTGCCAAGGAAAACTTCCTTCTGCCACAACCACTTGATGTACCATTGAATTAAATCAGTAACAACCTTTGATTGTTTGTACATACATTTCGTGGGACAATCATATTAAAGGGGTGGGGACTGTTTTCTGCGCAGCATCCAGAAATTGTGATTGGATCATTGGTTGTGGAGGACGGCTGTAATTGCGTCGATTGCTGTAGATAATAATTGTTGCGCGGTGAAAATTGGCACTTGAGGGGGGGGGGGTATAAATTGTGCGGTACAGGCGCACAATTCAGCCATGCGTTCATTGTTATCGCCCCTCCTCACAATTTTACTTTTTGTCTGCGCACAAATCGGCGCAAATGCAGTGTCGTCCAGCAGCAGCTCGACTGTAGCTGCGATTACGCCGATTCCGATGGAGCTGCTCAATCCGAGACTGACAGGTTTTCAGCTTGGCTATTCGCCGATTGAAGTCAAATGCAGAGTTTCGGCGGATCGACAACAATGGCGACGATCAAATCAGTTTCTCCGAATTTTTACTCAGTGATCGTAAGCGAGAATCCAACAGTCTCTCCACAACCAAGTTTATTTGCCTCGAGGTCCTTGGATGGAATCTCAGTCCAGGCGATACCACCAAATGGATGCAAACTCAGATGGACGAGTGACTCGACGCGAATTTGAACAGTTGTTTCGCGAAAGAGACGGGGAGCAGGATCGCCAAAACAGCTTCTTTAAACAATTGGTAAGCAGAGTGTCTGTCTCCTTTGTTGTTTTTTCCGCCGAATGCTCGCCGTTCTCGATTGGCCTGAGCCCCTTCCAGACGGTGACATCTACAATCGGGCCAATTGTTGAACGCGAGCAGTTTGGCAATGCTACAAATGGGTCGAGTAGAATGCGTTTTTTCTCCGCCGGCTCTCGCAAATTCTCGGCAATTGCCCAAGTTGAATGAACAGTGTCCGTGTGCGATCACAGTCTTTTTGTCCAGGGCACCGGCCTGTACCCTCCTTCTTCTGCTTCTTCCTCGTCCTCTGGCGAGGTGTCACCGCCTGTCCTGCTTAACGATCACGACAGACATTTTTCTCGCTTCTTTCCCTACCACCAGCAACAGCACCAATTCTTGCTACCTTCGTCAGCCGCAATTCTAGGCGCACGTCAATCTCAATCTCCGTCGGCTGGGGGCCAGGTCAATAAATTATGCGTGAGAATCGCGACACAATTCAGACTCAGAACGACCCACTCGGAATCGGCTCACTTAGCCAACAGAGTGTGGCGCACCAAAGAGCGCTAAAGAACGAAGTGGCAGGGCAAATAATATAACTGAACTCTTTTGGTAAGTCTTAATCCACTTGCTATCCGACCATTGTATCGCTACATCGTTTGTCCCCCTTTTTTTCTGTCATCATACTATGAACCTATGAAGTATGAACTTTGAATTTTTATATTTCCCCGTCTTGGGTGGGCTAAACCCCTCCTCCTCTTAGAGAAACATAAGCCAATCCCAACCGTCAAAACCATTCTTTGGACAATTACCCATTCACCATTTGCAAATAGTCACAGTGTGTACTACACCCAAAGATTAGTGTGATAAGGAGATGGGAGAGAGCGACGAGGAGCCCAAGAAAAAGGGAGCAGAGCATGGAAAACGGAAAAAGTCACTCGGAGGTGGAGAAGAATCTCTTGCCCAATCATTCCCATAGCGACGCGACAGTTAGACACGATTGATTCCCGCTTGGCCGTGATGAGCGCACCTTTCTCCGCCGATGAAATGTACGTGAAACGCAGCCTGATCGGATCAATTTTGGGCGTTGCAAATCGGCTGAGAGCACCACAAAGGGGCGTAGCAGAATCATTCGGTTGGATGCGTTCCGGAAAATGTGTTTGATTTGGCACTTGAAGATGAGGGCCAACAGCCCTGTTCGACCAGACAACTTTTTGCTCAGTCTCATTGCCCAATTGCTCAGAAACCAGTGTCCAGCCATCCGCCGTCTGTTTCCTGCCCAACTTTCCCACCTGCAGCCTATTCGCCCAGCACCCAACTGAGCCAACTGGACTTGGCCTACCATCACCGTTCTTCGCCAGAGCAGATTTACCAGGAGATCGTGCGTGAGTGCAGGGAATTGGAGAGGCCAGCATTGGGGGAAGGTGGAGTGGTGCATCAGGTTGGTCCAGGAGCAACCAACAAAAACCCAGGCACCCGCTCAGGATGAAGATAAGGACGCTCAAGTGACCACTCCCCTGCTGTTGCGGATCGGAGAGGAGCTTGACCGGATGGATGTGCCGGCAGCAATGATCCCCGAGCAGAAGGCGACCAACGGCAGTCATCCAGCTGGCGGCACTTCATTTGTCGGAATTTCCCTGGAACACTTGGTCAAAGTTGTTGTCGCTACTGTGATGAGGGAGGTGAAGAAGGGCGGCAGACATCCAGCGCAGGCAAGGGGCGAAGGGGAGCTGAACGCGGAGCAGATTCTGCAGCGGAAGAGGAGACAGGCAAGGATGGAGCATTTGAAAGTCAAAACATCAATTCAAAGCAACAGAACAACGCCGCGGCTGCTCGCTACCGGGAAAGGAAGAAGGGGGAGAAGGACCTTCTGCTCAGCGAAAGAAATGTACTGGAGATGCGCAACGAAGAGCTGAAGAGGGACATTTCCGAAGCGCAGGCGGAAATTGACAGGCTTAAGGGTGAACTGAAGGTCGGGGCGAAGAGCAGCGAGGGAAACGAGTCATAGTAAGATCAAGTAGAGACGTTTCGCCAAAATTGATAATTTTGTTTCGGATAAGTATAATCACCGACCTAATTTGGAAAAAAAGCGACCTAATTTGTTGTTCTCCCCCCTAATTTTTCCAAATTAGGTCGGTAATTAATCCCATTGCATTTTGTTTACCCACTCTTTGTCTTTGAATTTAAATTTTGACACGAAATGTCCACTTGAAGATCGTGTGTGTTTGTTTCCCCATTGAATTCCATCCCTCTCATTCTCTTTCTTCCTCCTCTTGCCGTTCTTTTTGTGGACGAGACTAAACTCTCTTGGTAAACTGCACTATTTTCCTCTCCCTATTTGCGAAATTCCCCCCAGACTCCAATTTGAATGCTTTGTTTTTCGGCGGTTGACTACAGCTCTGACTGGAGTATGGCGGGAATTAAGCGAATTAAGTCCATCGGCTCCATCCTCGCTTCCTTTCATTCGCTCTCTTTTCCCAAGAGACGTCGCTTTGCGTTGGCCTCCAAATAAGGATGTGCCCAGAATGGCCAGCCCCGTTCTTTCGCCGCAGACAAAGGCGGAAGGCAAGACCAAAGAATTGTGCCGGCCAAGCAATTTATTTTTGTTGCACCCCCATTCTGGGGAAAGGGGACGAATTTTGCCCCACACACGTCAGCGCATCTCAATTCCGAGTCCGATCCGTTCGTTCTCCGTCTCGCGCGCACTTTGCATCGATCTGTCTCGGCGGACAACAGCAATGGGTGGCGAATTAATTTGCATAGAACGGGATCACAGGGCAAACACTGCGGGGCTGGGCGAACGGGGATTCGGTCGGGAGTGACCCCCGCCAGCACTCGTCCCCAGCAGCGACCGCGATTTACACGGCGAGGCAAAGGGTTCCGCAAAAGAATGTTTGCTGCGGCGGCAGCACTCACCCGATTGACAGGCCATTGCTGAAGGGGACTGGCCGGCGCGGAATGGGGCGGACGGGGGATGGTGAACGGGAATGCGGGAAATGAATGGGCCCTTTCGCCGCGCCGTCGTCCGATCTGGGCACCTCCTCGCGGCAAACACCTGCGCCCCTTTCCTTCCGCCAGCCAGCGGCGGATGTGCGTCCCCGCTCCATTTCAAATCGATCCACCCCCTTCGACTTGTCCGGACTGTCGTGCCCTATCTCCGCCCCATCTCGGCCGCAAAAACAGGCCCGCTTCGGTTTCCCATTCCCGTGCTCAATCCACTTTTATTTATTATTCACCCGCCGGCCGCCATCCTCGTCTATTTGGCCTACCTACATTCAAGCGAAGAATTATGATTTACCTATTTTCTGACCGCTCCCCGAGCACCAAATATCTCTGGGCCACCAACAGTGTCCGGCCAAATAAACCGGCCATTTGACGGGACCCAAATGTCCGCAAAACAAACACAGCCGGGTGTTCTTCCTGGGCATTGCGGAAGGCCAAGAAGAGGCAAACAAAAACAAGCGATGTGCTGGCCCCGTCCTCCAGGCCGGTTCAGCCAAAGTGCGCGATCGGCCCTTCCCAGCCGCATTGTGTTGGTCCGTTCCCACGACAAATGGACATCGGCGGATAATCCCGCCCTGGCCGCCGCTCTAATGTGAATGTGTTTGTCCCCTCCCGTGCGTCCGTTCCCCTCTAATCCAATGTCCCTCCTCGCCAATTTGCGTGTCCAACTGGGCTGCGGATCGCACTCTCTTTCCGCGAGAAATTAATTAATTTCCCTTTTTGGAGGGATTATTGATTGCCGGCTGGCGCAAGTCGATCCCAGAGAGGCAATCAATCCGGAATCCACACCTCGCCCACTATGTGTTTGCGTTTGCCCCTTTGATAAGGGACAAAGGCTTAGGCCGATGGGTCCCAGACGGGACAAACGGCGGCAGGGGGTCAGGGTCAGGGAACTTGTGCACTTGTCCGGGTTCCCGGGGCCAGGTGCGCCAGCCGACCAACCTCTGCGCTGTCCGTCCACCCTCCTCCGCTCCTCTCGCTCAATTCGTCCCGCCCCTTTCCCTGGCCGCACATGTTTCCCCGTTTCTCCCCTTTCGCCCGCATTTTGCCCGTGCTCGCGATCACCACCGGACTAATGGCGGGAGGGGATATTGCCCTGTGTGTGGACATTTGTGCGTCCATTCTCGCCGCTGCCTCGCCCCTTTGTTGATCCGATCAATTTTTTACGCGGGCGGCCGAGGCATGATTGCTTATTGCCTTCCGCACAATTGTTCCTCCTTCCCCGGAATGGCCCTCCCTTCTCTCTGAACAATTTGCAGCCGCAGACCCAGCAGCTTCGGCCGCCAGATTCGTCTCTGCCCTTCCACTTGTCGTCCTCCGACCGCCGTCCGATTGCCCCGGCACCCGGGATCACATTTCTCCACTTGCGCCGGTCCCTCCCTCGCGGCGGGAGTCCACTCAAGCACCTTCCATCGCATCCATCCCGACACAAATGATATTCCAAAAAATGCGGCGCAATGGAATGGGGCCAGCCAAATGACGGAAACAACGGCCGATGCAAATGCAAAGGTGAGTGGCGGGAGCGGAGGAAGAGTGGCCCCTGTGCAGACGCATTGATCCCAAAGGGCCAATGACTAACCGGACCAAGCAAAATTCCCCGTTTTGGGCTCCGTTCGGCCCCACCCAAGAGGAAGGAGACCCCCGCCCCGGGATGGGCCTTCCCCTCCCTCCATCGATCGATTCTTTGGCCCCATTTTCAGCGCCACTGAAAATGCGTCCGTCCGACAGTCCACTGAGCGCCAACTCGCCGGGCACTTCGGCGCAGGGGCCAGGGGCCGATGATGAAGTCCCCCTGCCCGCCGGGAGGCGGAGGGGCCACGGGCCCATTCCCTTGGACCCCCCAGAACGGCCTCTGCTGGCTCACGACCAGGTGGGCCAGACCCCCCCCCCCCCACCCAATCCACGCACTGCCCTTGCAGCTGGCCAGCCCCAAGAGACGGGGCCTGGCCCCGTTGTTGATCTCTCGCCCCGTCGTGCTGCTGCCGCTGTTCCTGCTGCCGCTGGGCCTGTTCCTGCTCGGGCCCTCCTCTTCCCCTCCGCCCCACGCGCGAAAGGAACTCCAAAGGCCGAGAGCAGCTTACTCCGGTGGGTCTGTTTGTCTCTGCGCCCGAACAGTCGGTGGTCCTTGGTCTTCGGCCCGGCCCAATCAATTCCGTCCAGACCAGCGATCAGCTCACCTTTTTATCTTTTCCCGGCGATGGCCAATTGTTTCGTTTTGTTTTTCGTGAAGAGTGGTGAGAATGTTGCGATTCGGGGAGCGGGAGCAGTCTTTGCCGCCCGCTTTGTTTGCGTTCCGCATTTGCCTCCTTTGCCCGCTTTTTGCTCCCCTCTGGCCCAGTGCCCATCGGCGAGAGACAGTGGCCGAAGGGTGGGCAAATAACAACAGTGGCCGGGACAGACACGGAAGGGCAGTCAAATTGGCTCGCGTTCCCACGCACGGGAGTCCGAAGAGCGATAACCGACAGCCATCGAAAATGAAAATCTGGATGAGAGACTGTCCGGGGGAAGTGCTTTTTGAAAGTGACTGCGTTGGATTGGGGGCTAATGTGTTGAGCATTAGTCGGGGAACGGGTTGAAGGGACGATGGACGCTGAAAAGGTTACAATACATTCCAGAGGTTCGGGCGTCCAGCACGGAAAGTGGTGCCCAGGTTTGGGTGCTGAATGCGCACGAACTGGGACGAAGACACCGCCGGACGGGGCCCAGAGACGCACTGCTGTTTGGACTTGCTCGCGTTTGCGGACCCTCCTGCACGGTTCGGCTGAGGCACGGGGGCCAGGCCGGCACGACGTTGCGGATTCGGCTGGAGAGGAGAGGGGAGGAGGCGGGGAGGGACAGGCAAGAAAGAACAAAGCAGTGTGGCGGGACCACTCTGCTGCTGGGGGCCATTTGATCCCGTTGACGGGGCCTAGAGTGGGCGAAGGAAAGGAGACCAACTGCCCCCCCCCCCCATCGCCTTCACCGGGATCAAATGTCAACTGATCCCTGAACTGGCCACCCACCGCTGGCGATTGGGTAGTGGAAATTGGACCAGAGTAGGGGAGCATCAAATTTGAATATGATTTTAGCGCCAGAATTGGCATTTTTCCATTCAGTCAGTTCAACCGCAGTGCCGCCGCGTCTCGTCTTTTGCCCCATTTGCATCTCCCCATTGTGCAGTCCATGGACTCCGAGTCGGACTCGCTGTTCCGGCTGTCGCGCATCTCTCCGTGGTGCTTCTACTCCGCCCGTGTGGACCTTTCTCCGGAGAGCAGTGTGGTCAACTTGTGCGACCGCAACGGCGGACTGGTCGGTCTTTTCCCTTTTCAAAAATGTTCGGCGCAAGTGCTCCAATTGAATGCGAAATCCGATCGGCCGTTTTCTGGCACCATTCGCAATTCCGCGACCAGATCCCACTTCCCGTCCAGTCCACTCATTCGCCAGATCACAAGCTTTTCCCCATTGCTGCCAACTTGTCCGCCAAACAAATAACAAGGCGAAAGAACAGAGCGATTCACACTGGAAGGGGCGGAGGGGAGTTGTGGCGGAATATTGAGTCGGAAAAGGGAATGCATGTTTTTTGCATCTCCCCGTCCCAATGCATCGATCCGGCGGGAAACCGACCGAGCAAAGGTCGCGGGGCAAACAACGGGAAAACAGCAGTGGAAAGAGACGCGAGACGGATGGACTGACCGATTGAGTGGGAGTGGAGATCTGAACTCTGAAGTGGTGCCAAGAAACAACAGCGGATTAAGAGCAGAAGGGCTGAAGTGGGAGGGGGCAGCCGAGCAATTTGTTTATTTAGTTTGGCACTTTGGCACTGGCCAGCGGCGCCTTCCTCATCGAGCCCCTGGTGGACGCTGAGGAGGGTGGCGAGGGCAAAAGCGCCAGGCGGAAACGTCACTTGCCGGGCGCAACATCCGACCTGCGGGCACACCTCATCTACCGCCTGCAGACGCACCATTTTGCGGACGACCTACAGAGGGGCGGGAATGGGTCGATGAGCGGCGAGGAGAAGGCCGCCGGGGGAGCGGAATCGGGGCGGGGGTGGAACGGGACGGGGGACGAGCAGGGTCCAGGGCTCGGTCCTCAGGGTCGGACGGTCCCAGTGCTGCTGGACCGGCGGATCGGGAGGCGGTCGGCCGACTCCTGGGAGCACTTTGTGGAGGTGCTGGTGGTGGCCGACTACAAAATGCTGCTCTACCACCAGCAGAACCTGGAGAGCTACGTGCTCACGTAACCGCTCGCGCCATTCGCCGACTCTCGATTGCCGTTTAGCCTGTTCTCCACGGTGTCCTCCATCTACCGGCACCCCTCGCTGAGCGCCTCCATCAACGTGGTCGTTGTCCGGCTGATGGTGCTGAAGAACGAAAGGGCCGGCCCGACCGTGTCGAACCGGGCCCAGGAGACGCTGCAGAACTTCTGCCAGTGGCAGCAGCTCTACAACGACCGCAACGACGACGTCATGAACCACCACGGTGAGGACTGGAATCGGAGGCCTGAACATGGGGGAGTGCCCAGATGTGGCCATTTTGCTCACCCGGCACGACATTTGCCGCGCCACGAACAAATGCGACACGTTGGGGTTGGCCGAACTGGGCACAATGTGCGACGGGCGCAAGAGCTGTGCAATCATCGAGGACAACGGGCTTTCGGCCGCATTCACCATCGCGCATGAATTGGGCCACATCTTCAACATTCCACACGACGACGAGAGAAAGTGCCCAAGCGCAAAGCTAACCAGCTAGCTCCTCAACGCGGGTTCCTTTTCAGATGCGCAGAGTTCATGCCGCTGAACAAGAACAACTACCACATCATGGCACCAACGCTTGAGTACAACACCAACCCCTGGTGGGTCCAAGTCCCCCTCCCCTCCCTGAGAGTCCATCCAACTAGGTCCTGGTCCCCATGCTCCGCCGCCATGCTGCTCCGCTTTCTGGACCACCGGCGGGCACAGACCCAGTGTCTGCTGGATCAGCCTGTCGAGCGGCGTTACTACGACAAAATGTTCGAGACACCGGCCCCAGGGGCAATGTTCGCGGGAATTGACGAGTCCGGCCGGATGTTTTTGTTGGTTCAGCTATTCTGTCGGCCAACAGTGCAAGTTCGTGTTCGGCGCCGCCGCGGAGATCTGCCCGTACATGCCGACCTGCCGCCGCCTCTGGTGTTCCGTCTCCTACGGCTACCAGATGGGCTGCCGGACCCAGGTGGGCCGTCGGCTGCAGCCATCCCACGGTCCCTTGCAGCACATGCCCTGGGCCGACGGAACCCCGTGCGGCCAGAGCCACTGGTGCCACCGCGGCCAGTGCGTGGGCCTCTCCCCGTCCCAGAGGCAACCCGTGGACGGGGGCTGGGGCGAGTGGAGGCCGTGGCGGGAGTGCTCCCGGACCTGCGGGGGAGGTGCCCATTCGCTGCCGTCCCCCAATCGCCCATTCCCACAGGTGTGCAAAAGGCCCTACGCGACTGCGACTCCCCGCGTCCGGAGAACGGCGGCAAGTTCTGTGTGGGCCAGCGGGAGCGGTACCGGCCCTGCAGCATCCAGGTGGCCGCCACTCCCTTGGCGCCGAGCCCCGTCCTTGCAGGACTGTCCCCTGGACATGCCCGGGTTCCGCGAGCTCCAGTGCTCCGAGTTCGACGGCAAGGACATCGGCATCCACGGCGTGCCCAGGGACATCAAGTGGGTGCCCAAGTACGCCGGGGTGGCCGAGAACGAGCGATGCCGCTTGTTCTGCCGGGCGGCCGACTCGGCGGCGTTCTATCTGCTCAAAGACAAGGTGGTGGACGGGACCCCTTGCGACCGGCACGGGGACGACATCTGCATCGACGGGACCTGTCACAAGGTGAGTCCCCTCCCTCCCTCCAGCACACCCTCCCCCACAAATTCCCCAAAGGCCGGCTGCGACCATCGTCTGGGCTCGGACGTGAAGAGGGACGTCTGTGGCGTGTGCGGCGGAGACGGAAGCACGTGTCGAGAGGTCAAGGGCGCCTACAACGAGAGAGGCACGTTCGGCTACAACGAAGTTATCCGAATACCGGCCGGTGAGGAAAGGGGTGGACGGTCTCGAGTCTCGAGGACCGGTTCAGGGGCGGCCGGCATCGACATCACACAGACGGCCTACAACGGCCAGAAGGAGGACGACAACTATTTGGCGCTGAAACTCGGAAACGGCGAGTTTCTGCTGAATGGCCAGTATCAGGTGTCCGTGTTCCGGCAGCAAATCCCCGTTCTGGACACCGTGTTCGAGGCGAGAGGGCAAGGGCGCATGGTCCCATTCAAGCCCAGCTTCAGTACTCCGGCAGCGACCAGCCCGTAGAGCGCATCAACGGCACTGGCCCTCTGCGCGAGGACGTCTACCTGCACGTGCTGAGCGTGGGCAACCTGAACCCGCCGAACATCCACTACCACTTCATGAACCCCATTGCCACCCCGTTCACGCAGACTTCCACTTTCTATTGGCGGAAGGGAAACACCTGGAGCGAGTGCTCTCTGCAGTGCCAGGGCACGCAGAGGCTGGAGATGCTCTGTGTGAACGCGTTCGAGAACCGAGTAGTGGCCGAAGCACATTGTGCGGAGAGCGGGGCGGGGGACGTGCAGGAGAGGATGTGCAACGTGGACTGCTTCTACAAGCACCAGCAGAGGCTGGGAGCGGACTCGGCCGGCAGGAAGTGGCACCAGGTGCCGAAAACTAATACATAACTGTCCATGACCTGGTTGGACCCTCGCAGTACATCTGCGTCCGTTCCTACACAAACGGACGCGAGGAGCAGGCGGCCGAGACAGAGTGTCGGGCGGCGGGAGTTGTCCCGCCGACGATGCAGGCACAGCCAGCGGCGCAGAAAGAGGGGCACAAGCAGGTCCCCTCGGACAGGCGCTGGGCCTACTCCCAATGGAGCCAATGCTCCGAGTCGTGCGGGGCCGCGGGGCTGAGCAGACGCAGCCTGCACTGCATGGACACGCGGAACGGGCACAAGCTGGACGCCCGCTTCTGCGAGGGCATTCCCCACGAGCCGGTGGAGACCGAGTGCAACCGGACCCCGTGCCCCCGGTGGGCGTACGGCCAGTGGAGCGAGGTGGGTGCGCCCGGACCCGGCGGACACCTCACACTCATTCTGCTCCCCCGCTCCAGTGCTCTCGTTCTTGCGGCGGCGGTATCCGGCTGCGCCACGCCTCGTGCCAAGACGCCGCCGGGAGGGAAGTGGGCGTGCGCATGTGTGCGGGGGCCAAGGCCGACTCGGAGAAGTGCAACGAGCACAAGTGCACCAAGTGGCTGTTCGGGCCCTGGACCCCCTGTTCGGTCAGCTGCGGCCAAGGGCTGGAGCGCAGAGAGGCGCGCTGTGTGGACTCGGACGGGCGCCCCGTGGACGACAGTGCCTGCGAGCAGCGGGAGCGCATTATGGAGAAGCAGTGCCACAGAGCCGCCTGCCCGCACTGGTCTGTGAAATTTCGGGTGTTTTTGCAAACGGACCGCAGGCAACTCGGCTCGTGGAGCCAGTGCTCGGTTAGCTGCGGCCAAGACGGCTTCCAGACGCGGTTGGTCCAATGTGTCGACGGGGCCGGACGCCGCCTGGCCGACCAGCGGTGCAGCACTCCGCCGGGCGAAGAGTCGCGTCCCCAGAGCCACAAAGTGTGCAGCCCCGGCCCCTGCCCATACTGGTCCGTCCGACCCCACCACCACCCTTCTTCATTGCACCGTTCTGAAGGCGCATGGGCGACTGGAGCGAGTGCTCCGTGTCGTGTGGCCAGGGGATGCGCGAGCGCGAGGTGGAGTGCGTGCTCAAGGACCAACCGGTGGACGACTCTCTCTGCGCGGGGGCACAGAGGCCTCCGAGCCAGGACAGATGTGTGCTGGTTGCTTGCGCCGTGTGGAGCACAGAGCCGTGGGGAGAGGTGAGCGGAAAAGGCCTCTGCTGACGAATCTGTTCGTTCAGTGCTCCGCGAGCTGTGGCTGGGGCGTGCAGAGGCGCACGGTGAGCTGCGAGAGACAGACCGGCGTCGGACTGCACGCCAACCGGTCCATCATCGTGCACGAGAAGGAGTGCTCCGTACGGAGGGAGAGCCAAAATGGCAACTGTCAAAACCCAATCTCCAGGGCCAACGGCCGCGCACCGAAAAAAGCTGTGAACAGGAAGTGTGTGCCACGACCACGTTGGTGCCGGCCGGCGTCAAATGGAGTGCGGGGCCATGGTCGGAGTGTCCCCAGAGTTGCGGCCAGGACGCGCTGCAGCGGAGACAGGCTGGTTGTTGGTCGGCTGGCACACCAATGTCCCCAATCCCCGTCTAGGTCGAGTGCAGGGACGCACACCGGGAACTGCCCAGTGAGCGAAGGACTTTGCCCCCCCCCCCGACCATCGCCTGTTTAGCCGCCTATTGTGCGCACCTGGAGCGCCCTGAGCAGTCGCGCCCTTGTTCGAGTCCGCCCGAATGTGCGCCTCGGTGGGCGGCGGCCGACTGGGAGCCGTGTTCCGCCAGCTGTGCCGAAAAGGGCACAGTCGTGCAGCAGAGGAGGAGGGTCAGGTGCGAGCGCCCGAACGGAACGGAGGCGGAAGACGCGAGGGAGTGCGCTGCCGGACAGCGTCCGGAAGAGAGGCGGCCGTGCAGTGGGCTGCCTCTTTGCGCGGCGGAGAGGGAGCCGCACAGGGAAAAGAGTTACGGCACGTGGGAGAAGGGCGACTGGTCGCCGGTGGGTCGGGGCCATCGTGTGCCTCTGACTTGCGCCTCTGCAGTGCTCCGCCAGCTGCGGCGGCGGGTGGCGTCGTCGGTCGTTGTTCTGCAACAACTCCAACGGGAACCCGTTGGCGTGCCGCGAGTCCGAGAAGCCGGCGCAGTTCGAGCAGTGCGGGACGCAGGAGTGCGGGATCGGCAACTGGCACATTGGCACCTGGTCCCACGTTGGTGGCGCCGCAATGCAATATTGGCTGCACATGTTTTGCTCTTTTCAGTGCTCAGCCAGTTGCGGCGAAGGCACGCAGAGACGCGAAATCTGGTGCAACTCGGTGGTGGATGTGCTGCAGAGACTGCCCGACGGGGAGTGCCCGCCGGAGGGGAAGCCGTTGGCAGAGAGGTCGTGTGCGAGGGCCGAGTGTCCCCAGCGCACACCGCAAACGGCCGCGACAACGTGAACCCGCACTTTCTGACCTGGCCATTCGAATGTTCAGAAGTCCGAGCGGGCCAATAAGAGAGCAGTCGACCCGGCAGAGGGACGAGCAGCGGCACCAAAGGGGCGTGTTTCGCTGGGAGAGCGGCCCCTGGAGTTCGGTTGGTGCTCTTAGGCGTTTCGAATTGCCGTGCCTCGGTTCAGTCCCCGTCACTTTTGCTTTTTTGTTTTTGTGTGTTGTATGCCGACCTGATTCCTCAAAGCGCATTTGTGATCCCGCATTTTGATTGCCCCTTCCGTGCAGTGCCCTCGCCAGTGCGGGAACCCAGTGCGCACTCGCTGGGTGCGGTGCCTGGAGCAGGGCGGCAGCCAGCCACAGGCGGCGGACGAACACAGGTGCGCGCTGGAAGAGAGACCGCCCAGCGAGCATCGTTGCAAGCAGACGCACTGTCCGCGCTGGCACAAGGGCAAGTGGGGAACGGTCGGTCAAGTGGGGCTGGACAGCGGAGAAATGGCCCCTTCCGCTGCAGTGCTCCGCCAGCTGCGGGACGGGGGTTGCCCGCCGGGAGGTGACCTGCAGGAGGGGCAGGGGCGGGCGCCCGAACGGAACGGAGGCGGAAGACGCGAGGGAGTGCGCTGCCGGAGGGCCGAAACCCTCCGAGACGCGGGGGTGCGAACTGAGGCGCTGTCCGCAGTACCGGTGGAGAGTGGGGCCCTGGAGCAAGGTGGGCGGGTGGGCACAGAGACGGCGTCGGAATGCCCTGCAGTGCGACTCCTGTAAACCCGGCGAGCAGCGGAGACGCGTGTTCTGCACCTCCGACCTGGGCAAGAGGGCGGCCGACCGGATGTGCGAGGGCAATGGGACCGCCGCACGTCCGGCCGAGAACAGGAAGTGTCCCGCCGACGGCTGCGTCAGTTTCCGAGTTTCTGGGATTTTGCGCAGCCAATGTGTGTTTCAGCCCTACCACTGGGTGGCCGGCCCCTGGTCGACCTGTTCGCGCACTTGGTAGGCAGCAATACGCCCGCAAAATGGCCTCGAATTAAGCGGCGCTGGATTCCACTTCCGACGGATCGAGTGCAAGGTGCGCAGGGAGGTGCGCAATCCGCACAGCGCCGGAAACTCCTCTCTGTCGGCCCACTCCGAGCCGACAGTCCTGTCACGGATGTGCATGGGCCTGGAGAAACCGATCGTGAGCCGGCCTTGGGAGGGACGCGTTTGGAGAATTTGCCCGTCAAGGTGACCAAGCAGTGCGAGTTGAACCCCCGCTGCGACGTCCAGTTCGTCTGGAGCGTTGGCCCCTGGTCGCAGGTGAGGGCACGGGTTGCAGAGCTCACCGCCCGTTGAAGTGCTCGAAGAATTGCGGACCTGGCTTCCGGAGGAGGAAGGTGCGCTGTTTGGACCGGACGGGGCAGCGTTCGCTCAGGGAGAGGTGCGACGAGACGAACAGGCCCAGGAGGCGGGAGCCGTGTTTCCTGAGGAATTGTGAGAGTGGAAACGGTGGTGAAGTACCTTGGGCTAAGGCCTCCCCAGCGACTGTGCCGAGTTGCGAGAACAGAACACGCAGACGGGCATGCTGGACGGCAACTACACGGTGCGGTGGGGCTGCGGGGCAGGACGGTGCAGCCTCCATTTAGGTGCTGGTCGCCGGTTTCCGTGTGCTCGTCTACTGCCACCGGATGAACGAGACCGTCCCCAAAACGTACCTGAACGTGCCGGCAGAATCTAATTTCGCCGAGTTCTACGGGAAAAGGTCATTCTGGCGCTACATTTGCACGACGCATTGTCCTCTTCAGACTTTCCTATCCCTACTCCTGTCCGCACGACGGGCGCAGGAATGACTCTTGCGCGTGCACCAACGATGGACACGTGCAGACGGGACTGACGCGGTTCTCCAGAGTGCGTGTGGACCTGCAGAACATGAAGATAAACCGTAAACCGGCAAATGCTGGGCAATTGAATGTCGCCAATGCCATTTGAGCCCACGACTACACGTTCGCCGAGACCGAGCACGGAATTGCGGTTGCCTACGGGACTGCCGGCGACTGCTATTCGATGAGCGAGTGCCCCCAGGTGGCCCCGTGTTTGTGCACTGCTGGACTTTGCCCTTCAGGGACGCTTCTCCATCGATTTGCGGGGCACGGGCCTTAGGCTGGTGGAGGACCTGCAGTGGGTGGACCAGGGCCACCGGACCAGCTCGCGCATCGACCGCTCGAAGGTTCATGATACTGCTTAAGAGGGCAGAAGGAAGTATCAATGCTGCCTGCCTTTGCAGAACAATGCCCTCGTCCAGGGCTTCTGCGGGGGCTATTGTGGAGAGTGTGCGCCCGACCGCTTCAAGGGTCTGGTGGTCGAGGTGGACCGGCGCCAAAAGTGAGTCCACTGCGCCGGGGCCGATTCGCTCGTTGCCCTTTGCAGGCCAAGTGTGGGCGTCGGCTGACGGACGCCGCGGAGGAGAAACGAGAAGAGCTTAGCCAGCTGCAACTGCAGCTGGCCGGATGTCCGCGTTCTTTCATTTCGCAGTGCTTACATTTTACATACATACATGTAGTCATTTGGCCCCCGACCTCCCGATTCTCCCAACAACTCAACTCAAATCAACTCATCCCCACTTCCGCTCAGCGCTTTCTGTTCTTCTGCATGCAGCTGCTTTCCTTTTCTTTTGATTCCTTTAACAATTATATTGCTTTTTCGAAACATGAATAACAAAGAATTTCACGAGCTAAAAAAGTTGTTTTGAACGCGAAAAATCATGTAGCTTAAAATATTGATGAATAGGTGTCTTGACAGAATACCCCCACGCAGAATACCCCCACACAGAATACCCCCAACAGAATACCCCCAGTAAAGAATACCCCCAGTAAAGAATACCCCCAGTATGGAATACCCCCAGTATGGAATACCCCCAAATAGTAGATTTAATCGTCTTATCGTAATACCTGATATGTGATAGGTATATGTACATAAGTAGTACCTACATAACAATTTTATTTATTAATACTTGGTTTTTATTTTTAGGTGATCATTTTTTATTTGTCTGATTAATTCTCTAGTTTTGAACAATGGCTACTTTTATTCAATCGCAAAAGCGCAAGAGAAATGGTGAGTTTGGCAGAAAGCTGGTTTATGAAGGCCAAATCTACGTGAAGAAGAAGGAAGGTGCAGGCGGCCAAATTCATTGGGAATGCGAATTGATGAGAACAGATCGAAAGTGTCCTGGTCGTGCCATTACTGATGCGCAAAACGTAGTGGTTGTGACGGTACAACATAATCATGCGGCTTCTCCAACAAGGATCGAGGTAAAAAAAGTAATGAATTCCATTAAGCAGGCATCGACAACTTCGGAAGCGTCAGCTCGTGCAATAGTCAATCAATCTTTGGCTGGTATAAGCGATCACGCGAAGGTTAATTTTATAATTTTTCGAAATATTCTAATTTGTAAAACGCAGGTTGCACTTCCCAAGCCCCAAACAATGGAGAAAGCTGTATACCGCAAGAGAAGAGCCATTGGCGGTCAAGAGGCCCTTCCCCACTCTTTGGCAGAAATTGAAATTCCGAACCGTCTGAGGCGAACACGCACCACTATTTCTGAAGAATTTGTGTTATTCGATTCGGGCCCAGAGGACAATGGACGTATCATCATTTTCGGCTCAATGACAGATCTGGCTAGACTTGCTGCTAGTGAAACATGGATTATCGATGGAACTTTCCAAAGCAGCCCAGATTTGTTTTACCAACTGTGGACAATTCATGGAAAAATCGGAAACAAAGTGGTTCCACTCGTGTATTCACTTCTACCAGGAAAGCAACAGGAAACTAAAAACAAAAAAAAATGGCGTGTAATCGTCGCTTCCGAACTTCCGTTGAGCAATCAACGTCGTCAGCTTATTTGCATAAATTAAGTGAAGTTCAAGTCACGCCGGTTGACGCGAAAAGACGATTAAATCTACTATTTGGGGGTATTCCATACTGGGGGTATTCTTTACTGGGGGTATTCTGTTGGGGGTATTCTGCGTGGGGGTATTCTGCCCATGACTCGATGAACAATGAGTTGCAAATGTATTCAAATAGAAAATAAAAACGTAGAGAAAATGGTGAGATCGAGGATGAATGGGCAAAAGTGTTTCGGAATTCAGTTGAATAGGAGAATGGGGGCGATTAGCGGCAGTTATTTGTTCTAAAATTGTCCAATTAAATTTTGTCTACATTTTTACATCGGAAGACTGCACAAATGCCTTTCAAGAAAGGTTTCTAGGGCACACAATTGAATTTCGGGACGAGCACAAATAGTCGTTGCTCGCCTTATTTGCACGTGAACACCTCCGTCACGTTGCGACACGTTTCGCAGACCACCTGGCAGCACCACTGGAATTTGCAGTTGCACTTGGTGACGACCTGGGAATGGGGACGGGGTTCAGGGACTATCAGCTATCCGTTTGGCGTTTGGCACCTCCTCGATGTGACTCTCGTACCCCCGACTGCAGCACAGCAGTTCACACGAGTTCGGCGCTCCGGGGTCATTGCTGCGGTGGGAACCGATTACGCAATGCCCCCCCCCACTCCCCCGCCTACGAGCAAACTCTGCCCTGGGTCCCCACGGTCCCGTCCGTCCTGTCCACGCGGCAATAGTCCGGCGATGCTTCCTGGGGTCGGGTGCTTATGTATGCCCCCGTCTGCTGTCCGTGGCCCACCAACCAGGTACACCAAGTCCGTGAGTGCCCGGTTCTTTCGTCGCTGCGGCTGCTCTCTGCGCTGCGGCTGGGCCGTCTCATCAAATTGCATGTTGCCCCTGGGAGGAACAGAAAGACCATGGAGCACCCTGGGCCAGGGAAAGGGCACCTGCTGTTGATTTGGATCCGTCTGGCGGCTCGATACTTGGCCTGGAGGATGCCTCCGATCTGGCGGATGGGCGGCTGCAAGGGGGAAGGACGAGTGAATGAGGTGGGCTCCGAACGGCGGGACCAGTTGCATCCAGCAGGTCTTCAGGTTGCAAGATCCACTGACTCCGTGGCACTTGCACTTGGGCTTTGTGTGTCGCTTCAGGATCTGGACCAATTTGCCATGCCCAGAATGCGTGGACTTCTTCCCACCTTCCGTCCCACTTCGTTGTTCCAACGATTCATCAGCGAGCGTCCGTGTCCCTCCGCGGACCGTTTGATGCTCTCCTCCTTCTCGCGCACGTCGATAAAGTCCCTGGAGAAGCGGTACCCGTAGTCTGAACGGGAGGGACTGTTGCCCGCTGTTTCCCGCTGTGCTCGCCCGATCTGCACCGATGTTGTCTCCGCACCCGCCCCAGGTCCAGTCCTCGTTCGCGCTTTGCGCTTGCTGCTGAGCGAAATGCCCGCTCTCTGTGGCGGTGCCCTGCCCAGTGCCCACCTTGGTCGGTCGGCTCACGGGCAAGTTCTCCGTCTCTGAGCACCCGCAACTGCGCAGCAGCCCCAGTCTGCACCGACGGCCGATCTCGTGTGTGACGCCGGCGGACAGAATTGCGTAAGTGAACGCCGCCTCCCTGGTCCCTTGGGCAAGGCACTTGGTAATCCCCTCCCGAGGCCGAAGCCCACCCCGCTTGTGGACCGGCCCGATGTGCCCCTTCAGCTCGTGCGGCGTCGAACAATTCCACCGGTGGTGGCGGAATTGCCACTCGCACTCCTAATGGTTGGGGTCATATGCAGGTCACTTCTCTGTGCCGACCGATATGGCCTGCTTTGCGCCATTTCCCACGGCCGGCATGTGGTCCTTGAAGAGTTCGCAAATTCGCTTCTGTCCCGGCGAGAGTCCCTTCAGCTCAGTGCACTCGGGCCCTGGCCTCTGCTGAGACGCCACTGGTGCCGACTGGTGCGGTCTGGCGCCGTCGTAGGGCGACAGATTGAGCGAGGTGCTGAGCGCGGCAACTGACGACCTGAGGCGTTGGATTTGGCCATCGAAAGGGAGCTGACCGGCTCTTCGGCCGGACTGGCTTACCACCAGGAGACGTCCAGCATCGCCTCAGTGCCGCGCGCCAGCAGTCCCAGAAGGAGCAGCAGCGCCAGACGGCACATTGGAGTGGGGGCCCGTGCGGCCGTTGACGCGACTCTGGCTTTGCCCATGTCAGCGACTCACTCCACTCTTTTACCGAATGCGAAGTCGTACCCTTAGATTTTAGTCCCGATTGGGCGATGGATGGTGTTTTGGAAGTGGCGGAAGGGACAAACAGTACACGCGAGTCCAAACAAACAATCTGATAGGGGAATGCGAGAGCAGTGCGGCCACGCAAAAGGCACGCCCTTGCCCAGCTACGGACGGGGGTCAGCATCCTCCACATCATCATCACCGATAGGGGAGGGAGGAAAGCCCACCAGCAGACTGTGGGCTGCTCGTAAAAAGGTCGTAAAATGTGCCAACGATCGATCAAACCAGAGTAGGGATCTCGGAATCTACTCCAAAACAATACCTACTTGTCGGGGCCACTCCAGCATATTCCCCTACAATGTGGGCGCTGGGGCGAATGGAAATGGGCGAGGGAGGATTCAAACGGGGAACTGGCAAGTCGGGCGGAGTTATTCTAGTCCAAAATTTGTGAACTGCCGGTGCTCCCGCCGAAGCGGAGGCACAAGTTCTGCTGTTGGAGGAGGAGGTGCCCCCCCCCCACTGGCAATTGCCCATTCCATTCAGCCGACAACAATTAATTGCATATTCAGAGGTAGCGGGAGCACTTGCCCTTCCCCTTTCTCCAGTTTGGCCTGTCGCAGAGAGCCGTAATTAATTGCCTCGCCCGCTGTCCCGGCCAGTCGCCGCTCATGTGGGGCAAACGAAAGATACCTCAGCGAAAGAATGGGGCAGGCAGAAGGCGCCTTGGTGTCAATATGAATATATAAATATAATAATTAAAAATGGATTCAACCCGGAATTAGAAATCGCAACTATTTATTTACCAGCAAAAGACGATTGTAAGCAATATTATTTACCGCAAGAGCAGAAAGATCAAATGCGGTTATGAGAATTGGAGATCAACCGGAAATTTCGACTTCTGAATGAATGGCTCACGGCCATTTTTGGGGATTAGGGGGCCATTCTGCATTGACCATTTGCGGAGGCATTGCTCCCAATGGCTGTGCCCCCATTCTCCCGTGCCCTGCCAGTAGTGGTGCCACGTCCAAATGTTGTGACATTGGGCGGATGGATGGATGGATTGGCTGGGTCGGATTGGATTGGACGCGCCGGGGAGAAACGACTCTTTTGATGGATCGCCTTTTGGGATGGATGGAAGAGGATTGGCGAAATTTGGGGGAACGAATGACCACGGTTAGGGGACGGAGTGGACTGAGCTGTTGGGGGACACTAGACGGCACTTCAATGTTTTGTTGCTGCCGCGACCCTTTTGTGGTCCTGTTGAGGTACATTCTTCGGTTTGGAACCGAGGGTCCCCAGTTCCCAGTGTCCACAGAATGTGGTGGACACACCGCTGGTTAAGCCTCACCAAGCTCTGTGGCTGAACGGCATAGGCCGCGACTTGGCGGCACTGGTACTACCCCACTCGTCTTAGGTGGCTGCATTACTGCAGATGTGCGACCAGCCCTTTAACGGTGCAGAATCGGAGGAGGCGGAAGAGGTGCGGAGAGTAGTGAGTCTTTGGAACAAGCGTCCCTGCAGTTGTGCTGGTACTTCATAGCTTGCACTAGTGCCAGAAGAGAGTAGGAGACGAGAGCTCGCCACTACATCCTCTCTCAGAGCGCGTACCGGTGTCGGTCGGTTAAATCGCCAGAGGCAGTGGTGCTGGAGGAGACCTCTCCAAAAATGGCTCATCGGCACTTCCTTCCTTCCCCTGCCCGTCCCGCCGTCACTTCTTCTCTCGCAAACACGCAATCTTCGCTAGCATCCGGCACCGTTTGGGTGAAATCTGAGCGGATGAAGATGGCATTCCAGTCGGCCATACGCATTTCCTCTCGTTCATCCGCAGTGCTCAATGTTTTTGGACAACTCTGAATGGTGCATGCGGACTGACGCAAGTCTGGAGACTCTGGACAGCGGCAGTTGACTATAAAAGGGATCGACGACCAGCTCTGTCCTGTTTAGCAGTTCTCAACTCCGCCACTCCAGCCACTTCGGAGATTGTTCGGACTGCATGGCTGAGTCACGCGCATCGCTGTTCGCCGTCATTTTTGTGCTGCTGTCCTTTCCCGCGGCATCATTTGCCGCTCCAATCGGCACAATAGCAGCGCCCTCCACCGAGAAAGTGACTCGGGGCAATTTCGCATATGCAAGGAGTAAGTCAGTCTCCGCCTATGAATCGCACCTTTAAACAATTTTGCAAGTGTTTGCGCTGGTCCCCGAAGAAGAGCAGATGGTCGCAAAGAGAGGAGGACAGTCGGTGGCCGACGGAGAGGAGCAGAGTCCCTTTGCCCTGCAAGCGGGCAGATTCGCCAGGAATGTGCCGGGAGAGCGGGCCGGCACCGAGAACTTCGCATTTGCGTTCGCCAGGAGGGACGGAAGGTTCGCCAAGAGGAGCGGAGGACGACCGTTTGCAGGCAAATTTGATGTTCAAACCGAAAAGCTTTAGCTTCTTTCAGTCGAGCTGATTGAAGTCTTGCCAGTCGAGCAGTTCGCCAAGAGGGGCAAATTCGCATGATGCAACCCCAACAAAGAGGGAATTGACCGAATAATATTTGTTCGGATTGTCAGTTTAAGACCGAAAAATTTCGATTCTATGCTTTTCCATTTTCAAAAACGCAACTCCCCAGTGTCGCATTCCCGCAAAAAGGAGTATTCCTTTTTCACTCTCCGGAGGACACCCTCGTTTCGTCATCAATCTGATCACTTCGTCAGCTTCTCTCCGCATTCTGAGCGCTAATTTTCGACGACGCTACTTGTCGCTTCTGCCTCTGATTTGCGGGGGCGATCAGCGAAGGACGGGAAGCACACATCCCTCCATCGGCCATTTTTCGCTGTCCGTCACACACATTCTCCCTTCCTCGGGCCACAGCCTCATCCCAATCGATCTTCCTTTTCCATTTTGCTTTTCCTTCTCCTCCTTTCTGCGGCACCACTTATTATTCAGCGGTTTGCCGACATGGCTCAGCAGGACAATGCCGGCGGATTTTGGCTTTTTGATGGACTCGAGGAAGAGGTAAACAGCAGCCACTGTTGTTGCTACAGTGGAGTGAGTGTACAGTAGGTGCTGGTCCCCTTATAGCCTTACGGCCTTTTGCCTCTCGTCAATTTGGCGCACAAGGGCGGTCCGACTTCTGTGAAAGCTGTCCAGAGAATAGGGTCCTACCAATGGCGATTGGAGGAAGACGACGCAGTCATTTTGGTTCCCGGAATGCCCAGTGAATCTTTCTATTGGCCGGGCGGACGACTGCGCCAGGATGGTGGCGTGGTCATTTACGTGAGCATTGCGTTTAACGGACTGTCATCCATCGCATTCTCTTGAGAACGTGAATCACTTGAAAGTTCGCGAAGGCCAGTTGGACGCGGCAATTCTGGCCGCAAAATTGTTGGGGAGCAAGCGAAAGAAAGAGGCACTAAAAAATGACTGACTGATTTCAAAGTGATTGATTGCTTCCCCTCCAACAGATTAACTTTGACGAGTACGACATCGTAACAGGTAGCAGATTGCCTTAGTTTTGTTTTTAATAGATTTCAAAGATGCCGTGAATTTACAAAAACTGTTCGCGTTTGCCCAGGAGGCGGGAGAAGGTTTGTTCCGCATCGATTGCGAGCGGGTGGGAAAGACGATGTTGCTCAGTCGGATGGAAGCGAGCGACCTGATGGAAATTGGCCATCTCACGTTCGATCACGTAACTATGCTCACGCCGATTTGGGAGATCCTCCGACCCCAATTCAGGCGATGAAGGCCAAAATGACCAAACCCAGGTCGAAGCACTGTACCGGTCCATTCTTCCAGCTTACAAGGTTAAACTCAAACCCGACATTGCCTCAAGCACATCCGATTTTGGCAGCTTCCAATTTGGTCAGTTCAAAATTCTGGTCCGGTACGAAGTGGATTGTGCCGACTTCGCAGGAGCCAAAATGTAAATCATTTTGATATTGATAGTTGCGCAGAGAATCAATAATTTACAGCGCACCTTTCGAAGATGTGGACCAACTGCCGCAAAAGCAACAGTTTCCGGAGAATTCGTCCATCTCGTATATGGTAAATCGGAAATTATTTCGGATATTCTAGAGCTCGGAATCCTCTAATTTAGGAGTTCGGAGAAACTCCAGACAGTGTCCCGCTCGAGCTGGTCACGGTCAATGAACCTCGGTTTTCCCATATTTAAGTGATCACTGTTTAGACCTACCCACAAGGGGCGGGATTTCCTTTCTTCACCTGGGCCCAATTATTTTTTACGAGTGCCGAGCATGAAATAGTCGGGTTTTTCAAAGGAAATGGTGACTTTGGGAAGCCCGCAATCCATGTGAGAGAAGGCACTGTGGCCCAAATGTGTTCTGTCCACGCTTTTAGGGGCTCAATGATATTTCGAAGCTAATGAAGCCGCTGCCGTATTCAGTGCTCAGCAAGGTGAATCGGTAGTCAAACATCCAATGGTTGGTTGGTCAATGTTTCACAGGTGCATGACTGCTTGTACAAAGTTCGGTTGTTCCTTCTGCGCAACAGTCCCAAATTTCGGCGAGTTTTAGAACTATCGAACCTCTCACTCTCACGAACCTTAAGATTCGGGCTGATTTGGAAGGGGAAGGCACACTTGGAAATATTCGCCAAGGACCCAAACGCAGAAGGCGCAGTCTCAAAAAGTGTGCGGGATTTCCTGCTGACCCAGTGCAAAGAGCCAGCTGCGAACGACTCAGGAAAGGACCAAGAGACCAACTGAACAACTCATTTCCTAACTGTTCGTGCCATTTACATTTGAGCGCTAATAAATAATAGTTGTAATCCCACCGCTGTGGATGACCTCCCCACTCAATGTTTAATAACCAACCGCCGAAATGAACAGACACACATCAACAGCCAACAAGAAACTCGGGGCTCAACAAAAGGGGCAAAACAGAGCGACATGGTTGGACAGTGATAATCGCAGGTTTGGGACAATCAGTGCCGGCTCGCAGTCCCCACTTCCCGATTTGGTCTAGACGGTGCCGTTGGAATCATAGGCCATTGCGCCGTTGGTGTTCCCGTACCAGTTGCTACCGTACCAAGAGGCAGCTAAGGAAGGGGCAGGAGTCATCACGACGGATGCAACTAGAGCAATGTAATACCCTGAGCCGCTTGGGTGGCATTGCTTCCGGCCACGTTGTTGTACCTGAGTCGGAAAATGGTGTGGCTGGAATTTCTGCCTACCACTGTCCTGGGGGATTTGCGGCCGTGGCTGCAGTCCCACCATACCAACCGGCCCCTCCGTTGTATGCCGCTGCATTGTACCTGTGAAAAATATACAGGATTTATTGATTTCAGTCGACTGACCACCACTGGGCATATTGGGCCGCAGCCGTGTTGTACATGGGTATTTGCGCTGTGCGCATCCCACCGCCAATTGGAAGACTGTTTGCTCCAAACCCACCGCGAACAGCGACACCGCCCCGCGGAAAAGGGCCTCCTCCGGCTCTCTTGCTTTGGGGTACTGCTTTTTTAACGTCACACTAAGTAAACGATATGAAATCTTCTAGAGTGGAAAATGCCATACATCGCGAGAGGCAAAGATCTGTTTCGGAACTGCAGCAGCTGGAAAATGAAGCGGTCAAAAAAGTAAAAAATGAAACCATCCACCCTTATCAGCTGATTCCTCATCTTCGAAGACAACGAACGCAAAGTTCTTTCGCGTTTTGGTTTGCTTGTCAAATGGCCATTCTACTTCTTCCTATGGTGTGGAAAGAGTTGTAACGACTAAAAATGGTGGTAGGACCAACCACACGCCCATACTGGTCGAAATGTTTTCGGAGTTCCTCCTCTGCATGGATACCTTACTTAGACCATGATGATAATAACAAATGCATAACCTGGAAAATCCCCTGGCAATCCTCCAACGAAAACCTTTTTGTTCTGAAAAATGTTTGTTTGCTCTATTCGTAAGATATTATGTATGTGTATATATCACCAAATATCCCACTTCTCTCGATTTGGCCGGCTTTATTTCACATTGTTTCCCCTTTACACTTTGTTCGCGTTGAACCAGCGATCTAGAAAACTCGAAAATCAGACAACAGATGTTTGGCAAATTTTTTACGCCTTGCACGCCTCTGCAGTCTCAAACTCGACAAACGCAAAGCCGCGAGAACGTCCGGTCTGGACAGAAAATGTTAGATTCAGAGAAAGAAAAACCGTAAAACCACGTAAAACCAACCACTCTGTCGTACTTCACTTGTACTTCCTTCACCACCCCAAATTGGGCGAAGTGGGCGGCCAGATCCTCGTTACTTGTTTCATAACTGATTCCTCCACAGAATATCTTTCTAATAATAACAAAAATAAAGAGATTTATTAGTTATAATATAAGCGAAATGTGAAACAAACTTCTCCTCGTTCCCCTTCCTGTTCAAACCGTTCTTGGCCGTGTTCTCATTTGTATCATCAATGTTCTCATCGGCATCATTGTCATTGATTTCAAGTTTATCCACGCGTACTTCCTCGACAGATCCGTTTGCTTCTTCCACTATCTTCTGTTCTTCAACCGCTTCTGCTTCATTGCTGGCCATTTTAATTGCTGTTGTCACTTGTCAAGGAGACTACAATCAATAGATTATTATTTATATTATTAGTCACGATTTAACATTGGCAAAAGATTATTTTCAGTGGACAGATTAATGAATATTGATTATTGTTATCCTGCTAGTTTAATCGAGGGCCATTGAAGCGATTAATTTTAAACTTTAAGTAAAATACCTTACTTTTTGTGCTGTTGTTGTTGTTTTATTTAATAAATTGTTGGTTGTTATGATAGTAGAAACGATGACAGTTAATTTACCAGAAGAGCTTGAATAATTTAGATAAAGCCGATGGTCGGAATTGTTTTACTTTACTATAACTAAAATAGTACCCTGAAATTTAAATTAAAGATTTTACTTAAATCTGTGAATTATTATAATAAATCGGTTAAGGTGAATTCGCTATAGAAAAAGCTACCAAATTTTTGCATCAACATTTAATAACAGTCATAAAGTCATAATCATAACCTTGTTCAGAATAATAAAATCGGCCCAATTTTGGTACCATTGCTCGAATAAGTTATTTACTGCTCGTTTTGCGGGGGGTATCAAATTATCATTGAACTTCAGTAATATTTGATAGCTTTTTTCTACCATTTTGGTAGCGATTATCCAATAATATGTACACTACACTACATATTAAATATTAATAGATCGGTAGGGTCGGTTTGGCGTCAGAAATTTTCGCATTATTCGGAGTTTTATGGAATTTAAATCATGAAATGGCTAGACAATTGTAAGCATCGATAGGTATATGTATTGGAAAATTGGAGAGAATTAATTATGACATGCAAAATCGACTTGTTGTCCCTGACCAGTATGGACTGAAGTTCGACATACTATTACTTTTCTCAGGAGTTGGGTGATGGGTTGATGAGGTCGGCATTTCTTTAAAAAAAATCGGCATTTTTTCTGATTTATCGTTTTCAGCGCCCAACTGACGCCAAACCGACCCCTATATGTAAATATATGCCTGACGCCAATCCGACCTGGATCCGTTTAATAGATTGGTACGTGCCTATAGTATTAGCATTTATAACATGGCATAGGCACTAAAATGCGGCATATCTTTGTTTTTTCCTCCGCCAATTCTCTTTTTAGCCGCAAAATCCCCCATTTTTTCGTTGCCTAAAAAAATCCAATCTGTTGCCCAAAAGAGCCTTTTGACATAAATTTTTATTACCTAAAAAATCCATTTTTCAATTTTTTTAGAAAAAATTAATTTAGGCATCAGCATGCTCGTTTGGTAATATAGATAGCATGCATCCTTTCTAGCCAGTAGGACCAAACAAACCAGCAGATCAAAGGTCCATTTTGTGGTTATGGGAGTAACATACATATCACCAAAAAAGTTAAGCCCATAACGGCAGGCTGCCTTAAATTAAACATTTGCCAATATTTAGGTATATTAAATATGGATTAATAGTAGGTAATAGGTATTATATGTACATACAGAATTTTACTAATTACTTATACTTACTACCAATAATCATAGATGGGCGCAAGTAGAAATTTTGAGTTAAGGCCCGACCCTTATGATACAACACAGAGAAAATATCTACGGATTTGCCTGGTAAAAGAGTTAATTCAATGTTTTATTTTTATTATGACATTCTATATCTTTTCAGTTCGTGGACGTCGGTAAAAGGTTTTGTCAAGTTCATTTGGATAGCATCCAAATTTGCAGAAAATACCAATGAATTGCGGGAACTAATTGGGAGCGGGACATTCGATGTTTCTTTTGTTCGGGCTGAACTTGTATCCATTTTAAAGCAGTGCAGTCTCGATTTTAATCAACGACAATTCAGATTCTGGAGCCATTTGTCTTATTGGCGGCTGCTAATCGGGTGGGTTTTGATTCAGACACATCGAGAAGGGCTGTTCAAAATGAATTATTTCTAGGGAACCGATTTGCATAAAATAACTAATTAGATAATTTAGGCAATATATCAAGCTGCACACAACAAAATTTACACTCGTTCATTATCCGCAGAATTAATTTATTCACTTTCTCCGAATCGGAATATATCCGAGGTATATTTATTGGTACTTGTGGGTTATAAGCCCCCCTCTCCAAATTGGCTGATTTTCACATATATGGGGTATTTTGGGGCGCTAAACACGAATCT
>VAHH01000166.1:0-50452 GCA_013357305.1 Radopholus similis
CTGAACTTTGGTCCTCGTGCCGCGCTGTTTGTTGCCCTTTGTCCACGCCATTCCACGCATCGGCGTCATTCGTCATCCGCCGCACATGTGCCCGCATTCCTCGGCTTGGCCGAATGCCGGAGGTTGCGTCAATGCTCTGTTCTGTTGCCTTCCCGTCCCGTTCCATGCGTTCGCTCTCTTCTGTGTGTGTGTGCCTCCTGTTTCTCGTTCTCGCCCGCAGGCAGCTGCCTCCTGCTGTCCGGCACTAATAAGTCGGGGCCACTTCCGCCGGCCCCCGGGGGCGATAATCCTTCTCTCCTCCTCCTCTGCTGCGGCGGCGGAGGAACAAACAACAGCGCCATTCCCGCTCGCGGCCAGTCACGCAAACACGAAAAAACAAAGAGGAAAGATTGAAAGATGGATGGGGAAGGGAAAGCGGGCGAAGACGAGGGGTTAAAGAGCGCACGAATTGGGACGGACGGCGGTGATGAATGGGGTGGACGGAACGTGGAATTTGGCGAGAAAGGGCAATGAGGAAGTAGAAATGCAAAACTGCACGCAAAAGCCAAAAAGGGGCCGAAAGTCAGCGTGAGAATTTTGTAGCAATGTGTGCGGGGACGAGGCCTCGGGGCGCCATTACGGAGCGTCGACCTGCTTCGGCTGCAAGGGTTTCTTCCGCCGCACGGTGCGTGCCAACAAGGCCTACTCGTGCAGATACGAGGAGAAGTGCCAGATCGACAAAGGTTGCGCAATCGTTCATTCAATGATGTCTAAACCGCTTGTTTGCGCTCAGTTGGCCGCAACATTTGCCGCGCGTGTCGCTTCCAGAAGTGTCTGAACGTGGGCATGGAGCCGGAGGCGATCCGTCCCGACCGCGACAAGACCGGCAAGCAGAAGAACCCGCGGCGCTCGCACAACTCAGTGTCCAACTTCTCCATGGGCGACTCCATGACCATGACCAAGTCGACGACGAGCAGTGTGGCCGGCGAGTCCAACCAGCAGCTGATCACCGACGAGGACTTCAACGCGGCACTCGGCGACGCCATGATCGCCAGACGGCGCGCCAACACCATCAACGACATGCGCTCGTTCGCGGAGGAGATCCGTCGCTCGCAGCTGAAGCAGGACCAGCAGTTGCAGCGCATATCCGAAAGCAACACGGACCTCTGCGGCGGAGGCAGCTCGCCGGAGTTTGAGCAAATGAGCGCCGAGAAGGCGATGATAATCCAGGCGAGTGCAATCCCAGACTCTTGATATGGACCAGAACTGGGATCCGTTTCAGACACTGCGCGAGATTGAGCGAATCGTGTGCTTCGCGGAGTCGGGGCAGCAGCTGATGATCGGCGCGAGAAGGGACAGCGAGGAGGAGGAGAAGCTGCGGCGCAACTTCGACCTGGCCATCCGGATGGGCAGTCTGGCGGAGCGCGACCAAATGCTGGCGGCCATCCAGCAGCCGAAGCTGATCTGCGAGCGCACAGAGGTGAGTCAATCCAATCCCTCGCCCGCATTCACATTCCTATTTTGGACGTGAAAGCGTATTCGGCCGACCAAATTGGGCCGAGAGCGAAGTTCGCTTCCGTGTACAAATGGGGCAAGACCGTTTGCATTTGCACAAACACAATTGGGCCGATGACGGATCTTTGCTCCCCTTGGCCGCCGCCCTTCTGGGCCCACTCCGTTGCCCCCGCACTCACGGGACCGACCAAATTGGTTTATGACGCGATTAGGAGGGGCAAAAGAACGGCGCCAAACAGCAGCACCAATTGTGCTTTCGTTGGTGACCTTTGCTCGCGTGTGTTCCCATTCCCCTTCCGCGTGCCTTCCCTCCCCCGTCGCTTTATCCGTTCCCATCCAATTAGGTGCGCACCCAATGGCGTCACTTTGTGGGGGTGGGGGCGAAAATTAGTTTTTTCCCTGCTCCACATTCTGGTTACTAGTCGTTAGTCCTTTTTGCTTCCCTGCGCTCGCCCTGTTTCACTTTTTCTTTGTTGTTGTGTTCGACCGGCGGGTAAAGAACAAAAATTCCTCCGCCGGTCTTGTGACTGGCCTTTGGCGAAGGGCGAGCGAGCGGAGGAAAGAAATATAATGGGCTAGTCCCTTGCCCCGCCGACCGACGGACTCTGCCGGCAGACTGGGACATTCGCGTAAACAAAAAGTGCAAATCTCCGCTCGGCGCTGTTCATTTGAAACGAACAGAAGGCCAGAACACGAAACAGAATATACTAGAAGAGAGAAGGGAAGGGGGACCGAACCATTCTGCTGAGGCAAAAGAACAAAAAAGGGAGGGTTGAAGTTTGAAGTTCAAAAGACAACTGCTGAGTGGGACAGAGAACTTTGAGAGGAACTGTTGTTGCCTTTGCAGCTGAACTACTCGGGGTCGCGCTCTCTGGGCGATTGGGGCGATATGAAGACGGCGCTGCGCCGCCAGCTGTTGCTGGCCGTGGACTACGCGAACACGCTGAAGCCGATCGCCGACCTGGCCTACGCGGAGAGGGTCAGTTCTCCAAAACCCAAATTCTAACACAGTTGGCCACACTTTTTGCCCCCATTTGGTGCTCTTTGCCATGAGGCATTGGCACTACTGCTGCCCCATTACCAAGAAGTACAAAAAGTTGTTTGTCAGTTGGGAACTGCCAATTTCCTCTAGAGGGAGGAGGCAAATGGCGGATGATTGGCTGACCGTCCCGCCTGTTTACGTGCAAACGGACGGGAAAGTTGGCTTCGCTTTTGACTAATGGGCACAGAACAGAAAGCACACATTTACTGATATTTGCGAATGGGCATTTGGTGGGAAAAAGGGAATGCGACAAAAGGGATACAAATACAAATACAAATAATAATTAGAGCGCAGAAATACAATAGAATAATTGGGGGGATATTTTTATGCATGATATGTGATATCATCGGTCGGCCAAATGCCTACTGTTGCCTTCAGCTGTGCCTTCTGCGAGGGACTGCGATGGCGTTCACGGTGTTCGCGGTGGCGTGTCAGAGTGCGTTTGCGCACCGGGCGGACCAGATCCTGCTCCCGAACGGACTCTTCGTTGACGAGCGCACCCCGCTGAGTCTGCTGCTGCCGCCCCAGAGCCAGTGCACCGAATCGCTGCGGTGGCGCATCGAGACCATTCGCAACGAGTGGATCAACACTCTGGTGCGGTGGCGATGGACACATTCGATTGGCATTTTGGCGTTTCAGCAGCCCTCGCTGGAGCAGCTGTCGCTGACCGAGGTGGAGTACGTCTCGCTGAAGGCCATTGTCGCGCTGGACGCGCACACGCCAGGTCTGGACGGCGAGACGGTGCGTCTGCTGAACGTGGCCAGGGACAGCGTGCAGAACGCGCTGTTCCTGCACCTGGTGGACCAATGTCCGCAGATGCAGCTGGCCATCGGCCGGTTCGGCCGCCTGCTGATGCTGGTCGCCAACATCACGGTAACAATAATAACGCAATCAGAAGAGTAACAACTTCTGAATTGTTGCAGAAGATCGCTTCGCACATCGCCAACCTGATCCAGGCCATCGTGGACCAGAACGACGAGAACACCGTTTCGCCGGACATCCTGCTCACGTTCCTGGCCTCGATGCCCGTCTTCCCGAACGGGGCGCAGCAGCGCCGCCACTCGTCGTCGTCGTCGACCATCGGAACGGCGGAAGAGGAGGAGGGCGAGGAGGAGCTGACCATGGACAGCTGAGCAGAGAAGAAAAACGGCCCAAAGCAAACAATCAATCAATCAACCAATTGCTAATTTTATTTTATTTCTGCTTTCGTTGTTCCCCGTCTGGTTCGCTAGTCCTCCCATTGCATCGCTAGACTCCAGCTAGTTTTTCTGCATTTCGAGAGATGTGTGTCCGGCTCAATTGTTCCCCACCCATTTTCAAATCTTTGGATGCAGCAGAATGCCAACAATCGTACTCATTCGATGACAACCGAAACAATCCAAAACAGCAGCAGCTTCGTTCTTTCAAAATCCAACCCAATAACCGTCAAAAATAACCGGCCCCGTTGGAGAATTGTTTTGTACTTTCTGTTATAACTTTATTCTTCCGCGCAACCCCCACTTCTTCCCTTCTAATTTAATCAATTGATGTACAAACTATTCCAATCATTTCCGATTTCCCATGTGTCGGCGCACAAGAGCTCTGGAATGGACATCAAACGGCAGTTCAGTTCGCCCACACAGACTGTTTGTTCCACCTCCACTTTGGGCCCTTTCTTGTTCGTTTCGCTTGTCTCGTGGCTTTCAACCGACTTTGCGTTCTTTTCTCTTCCCGACTCTCCTCTTTCCTCTCCCCGATGATGGTTGTACATACCTACTACATACATACACTTCCCGGGCCCGGTGATGTTCTCCGCGCAACAGATCTTCTTCCCTCCCGTCTCTTTCGTGTGCTCCCCGTGACTCTTCGGTCGGAAGAAAAAGCAAACGGCCACCAAATGCACATGTTTGTTTGTTGGCCATTTGTCCCTCCCCAGTGATCATTTATTTCCCCCTCATTTGTACAGGATATTCCACTGGTTCGTACGCATAGCTCCTCACCCTCCTCTCTACCCGATGACTGAATAGAGATCAGATCCCTTTCCCTTCCCCAATCCCCGTTCTCTCTCCGATTTCCGTTTCTGTTCCCGCGTGATTCGACTTCCTCTCGATTATTCCAAACAATGACGATTAGCAGATCCTTCCTTCTCTTCTTCTCTTCTTCTTCCTCCTCCTCCTCCTCCCCCCTTCTGTCTGTTCTATTCTATTCTAACTCACATTAATCGTATATTGTTGGCACAAGGCGTTTTCAACCGATTGCCCCCGAAAATTGACCGAACGATGAAATGGCGACATTTGTGTTGTCTCTGAGCATATATTTTTGACATGCGAGAATAAAACATAAACAATCACCTTGCGAGAATTATCAACCACTTAAGCACATTTATTGGAGTGGGGTAGAGTCATTCTAGAGCTGGAAAATGGAAATCTCCCATTCAAGCTAGTTAGTTGATGGCTTGAATCTTCGGTACTTAGGGAATTTGGTAACCCCCCCCCCACGGCATGCCGGCCATCTGGAAGGAAAATACTAAGTCACCAATAATACATTTGATTTGTGCCTATTTTCATTCTTTATCCACTTTGTTATAAATAGTTTAAATTTAAACAAACAAACATTAAATTAATTATCGGGTGAATTGGATTATCTTTGTGATTTAAGGTGTCAGAACGTCAGAAGTTGGGATCAGATGATTGTGTTTGATGTTGTTCAGGTCGATCGCGTGGAAGAACACGAACTGGGAGCACCGGGAATGAGTGCTGCCGGGTCAGTTCTGCGCACACCCGATCACCGTCAATAGGTGCCCAGAAATGCGGGTTTCGCATCCGATTCTGCAGCATTCGGTCATGATAGCGCCCTATTAAATTGCGCCAGAGCGCTGCATTATTGCTGGAGAAGCGTTCAAAGTCTAAGTCTAGGCGACGAAGTGCTCCGCCTGCACAGCTGCGCAACAGCTCACAAACCTGCAATTCCGAATAGTTAACGACTTAGCGAGGTATTATATAAAATAGTTTTCAAAATTAAAATTATCTGTACGTCGTCGCTGGTCGTACGTAGCACGAATATTTTGTTCATCTCCGTGACCGCTTCTTCGCCCTGTTCCCTTTCGAACATCGCTTCCAAACTGCGAGCCACACTTAGCGGATTTGGCTGCCGCCCGTCTTCATAGTGGAAGGCCAGTGTGCGCACAGAGGGCCAGAAATGGTGTATGAGCGCGAATCGCACGTACTTGTTTACACACTCCAGTGTGTTTTTGGCGCTTTTGGCAACAAAATGGGCCGTAAAAAATTTTGCGTGAAAGCAACCTGAATTGCATTTTCTTTAGTGCTCATCTCTGAAGTGTGGACTACAAAATGGTAATATTGTGCTTATTGATCAGACCAATTTCCGATTTTGGCGGCAATTGGTTGCATGGGTCGTGCAGCATGGGATGAAAGTTGGCATTTTTGGTTGTGCCTTGGTGTACCTGTATTCCACGGCATGGATGGAGATTTTGGAATGAAATTTGGTATTTGGGGGTTTTTGGCAGTGGAGAATCCGATTCTGCAATTGGAATTGGGCGCGGACGCATGTACTGTTTGGACATGGTGACCGCCGACTTCAAGCGGTATTTTGGCCAAAACTTTGAACGCATTTTTTGCCGAGAATGCTGATTTTAAAGTTGCTCCTCAGCCAATTCCGCGTCGAATGGTATAGTAAGTAGGCCATGTGTGTGAGTGCAACAATTTTTGAAAATTGAAAAAACCACGGACTCCCCCCCCCTTTGTTCCGAAAATCGAAATATTCAAACCTTTTAAAAAATTTTCTACACGGCCAAATTTAACATTTTGGACTCAGAAATTGTAGCAAACTCTGCGCAAAAGTACCATTCGGAGCGTGCAAACAATTGAATTGAAACAACTGGCAACAAATCAATGTTGAGTGAACCCCACCCCCCTTCAAACGAACCAACATTTTTCAGCAAGAGGATGGGATCACATCTGTAGGCAAATCATTTTGAATGTGGCTTCCATGCCGATTCATTCTCGAACCCAATCCCCGTCCTCTCTCCGTTTCTGTACCCGCATGATTCTCGATTATTCCAAACAATGACGATTAGCAGATCCCTCCCCCCTTCTGTTCCCATTCAAGTCAGTTGATGGCTCGAAGAACCCTTTTGAGACTCTTTTTGACGCTTCCTCCTTTCGAATGAGCAACGATCAGAGTATTTAGGAATCCATTACGTGGGCCAATGCAGAGGATGCTGCTGTTGCTGCGACTGTTTTTGCCCCTCCGCCTCTTTCTATTCCCGTAATTGTCTGCCCACAATGAGTCCTATGGCGCTTGTTTGTGCGCCATCCCAAGTCCACAAACATGAGCCACCACCTACAAGCCATTTGCATAATTGACTCAGCGCCCCCATTGGCCAAAGCCAAGTCAAAAGGAGTACGAACAGTGCCAAGGGCCTCTGAGCTCTGATACATGGGATGATGTGTTGTCCTTGTCCGTGTGTTCTGTTGGTTGCGCCCCATCACCCAACAGCCAACAGCGACAGAATGTGCGCTTTCCCCCGTTTGCTGAGTAAATTCCTAAATTCCCCCAGAGCCCATTGTTTCTGTTTCCCTAATTGTCCAAAGGCACCGGATTGGTTTGTACTTTGACGGATTGGTGCCTCTTTGTTTTCCGCCCATTCCTTGTTTACTTCCCACGCTGGGTAGGAAATCGAATGCCAGATTAAATTGGCCAAGACTGCGCCGGATTAAGGCGGCTGGCCTGTGGAGAGTGCCGTCGCCAAGGCAAAGCGGTTTAGAATATTTATTCCGGAAGGGGCCGGTGCAGAAGAGACTCTTCTTCTCCGACTCAGATGGGGGGGAGGGGGGGGGGGGCAGAGAATCTTCCGCTGAAACTGGATAGGCGACTCTGCCATTGTTGCTGCGGGGGAGTGGGAGGCACAATCAATCCGGTGAAGCGAGTGGTGGCCGACCGAACCTCGGCACCGCACACGGCATCTCACTCGTCCATCATTCGGCACGCACCGGAGGGACCTACTCTTGCTCTGCTGGAGTGGACGGAACAAACAAACAAATGGCTGCCAATCGGCCGCCTTGGCGCACTCTCCACCCGCTGTGAGACTTGCGGCATCACTTTTTCCCTCCAACCGAGACAGAGCCGCACAATCCATGTTTTGGCTGGGCCCTGGCCCCCACTTCTCGTCACCTCCATCAGTCCATTCATCACTCGGTTCCCTCCGCAATCCGTCACTTTTGAGACTTTCGCATCTTTGTGAGGCTTTGAGAATTTCGGCAGAGTCAAGTTCCAATCGGTCGCATGCCTGCTGCATTGGATCGATTATTGGCCGTTTGAAAATGGAGAATGGTGTAGGCGTGTGCCAGCCCTGGATATCGAGTGAAGGAGGACCGCATTCCTGAGAGAGGTCCACGTCCCCTTCTTTTATTGTTTTCGGCCAATTAATTGGCCATAAATCCAGCACAAGTGGCGTTCCCATTTTCGCACCGTCCGGCCCTTCCCCTCCGCATCCGCCCCTCCGCTCGTTTGCGCCTCATTATCGACTCGAGACAAAGGACCGAAGGCAAAAAGTCAAAGAAGCGTTGTGCTGCCCCTGTGCCGTCAGGCCGCTCCTCTGTGTGCCCTTGCTGTCTGATTCTCCCCCGGGATTTCCCGCAAAACACTGAGAAGTCGCCGGCGAAGGCGTATTTTTTCTCATAAATCCCCCGAATGAGGCCCCGTTGAGACACGTGCGGCGGAACAGTGTGTTCCCCGAAAAGTGTTCTTTCTCGGCGCGTGGAACAGAAGCTACTATTCCATTTTGTGGGTTCCCACGGGAAGAGAGACAGAAGGCAACAGGGCAGAGGTCTTCTACTCTTCCTCCTCCTCCTCTGTCCCACATTTCGTCTATGGCCCAATTGGCGGATGAATGGCCTCTTCGAGTCCATTTCCGTCCCGAGCCCTAATTGGCCCGCTCTTCTTTTTATTCTTCTGCAAAACGGTGCAACCGCGTCAGACGTCACAGCCCACCAATTGACCCATTCATTCATTCATTTCTGATGCTCCCCTTTGGGCCGAATTCCTGCCACTCCAAAATCTCATTTCACAGTCCCCTTCTCCCCCGTTTTTGTGGCGTTTAATTGCCCAGACACTCCGATTTAAAATTGACAGAATCGGTCTGTCATGCCCCTGCCGGGCATGAATATTCGGCCTCTCCAGCCGCAACAGTTTGGCCCATTTGAATAAAACAGCAACTGTACATAATTCGCGTGTCGTTCTGGCCCCCCATTTGTCCAAATTTGCATATTTCCCTGTGGCGCCTGCTTGTGGGCCTTCCTTCCGCGTCACTCTTCCGCCCAGCGGTGTGCCAATCCAATCAGGCCTTCTTGCTCCGCTCGTTCGGATTTGCTTCCGTCAGGCAGAAGCCGAATAATAAAATTTATGGCCGAGAGAATGGCCAAAATATGGGGCGGCAAATTGCCCCGCGGGGGCCAACAAGTTTAGCGAATCAACGCCAAAGTGCCGAGGCACAATGGCTCCCCAAACAAAAATATATGTGTACCGCCAAAAAAGGCGCAACAAACACAACAACCCTTCCCTGGGTGGCACCTGTTTACGCGCCAAAAGTGGACGCGGAAGCCAAGTGCTGCCCATCTCCACATTCACATTCTGCTGCTCATCAGCGGCACAGCGAGAAGGGAGGAGGCGCAAACACTTCCGCCCATTTGTTTGTGCACCTTCCGCCAAAACAATGTCCTCCTCCGCTGCGCTGTTCATTATTCGGGCCATTACGTCATTCATCTCTGCGCCGGCAATTCCCTCGCCTGCGGCCCTTTGTGCCGCCCCAACCGCCAAAAATTGCCATTGTTTGTGTCAATAAATTTAATTGTTTTTCGAGGGCTCTTCTCCCGGCAATTATTTGTGCCGCGTTTTTTAAATAAAGTGCACTCGTGGTCAGTCCCAGTCAGTCAGTAAGTAGTCTCTCCCTCCGCCGGTCTGTTCGGCCCTCCAACCACCAAGCACTTGGCCGAATTCCCTTTGTCTCGGTTGGGCGAAAGGGCGAGTGGTGTGTGGCTAATTGGCACCGAAGAAAGAAGAGGCGAGAACAGAAACGAAGAAAAGAAACGCGGAGTTTGCCCGCACTAATTGCGTTTCGGGGATTGGCAACAAATCGGCTGAAGAAAGTGCACTCGCACAATTAATTTGGGCGCACAATGTGACCAAGTGAGAGAGACCGAGAGTGCTGTGGCTGGTCGCCAGAATCCAATTTGCTATTTGCGCGTTCGCTGTGCCGATTCCAAGTCTCAAGTCCCAATGTGTCTCTATTCCTCCACTATATCGTGTGCTAAGTCCCAAAGTCCCAATTTGGGCCGCTCGCTCATTTATGCGTTTCCATGCAACATTTGGCGGCGAACAGAGTTCAAAGACTGACTGCCCCCATGATCTCCGTCTGATCAATTTTTAATGTCCCTCTCATCCGCCGCATTCCCCCATTCTCCTCTTCTCCTCTTGGGCGCCCTTTTTGTGCCGTTCCGCTGATTTATTCCCCTCGCGTGACAACAACCCATCCCTCACCACCAAATTGTCCTGCTTTTCGTCTCGGAAGAGCAAAGTGTGTTGTTTGCTGCCAGAGGGGGGAGGGGGAGTCAGTGCCCCTCTGCTGAGCTGTTCCGCCGGTCCCCCTGGGCCTGTGATGTGTGTTTGGCTCTTGCGAAGGCCCCGGAGGAAATTGACAATGAGAGCGCTAATGAGCGGAGGAATTGGGCCGACCAGGAGGAGGCGAAGAAGACGCTAAACAGAGCCATTTTGCCATCGTTCGGGGAATGGGCCAACACACAAAGGAAATAATGGGCTCAGACAGACAGACGACACACAAAAGCCCCCGATTCTGAGTGATGAGTGCGTGGGAAGAGGACGGCGATCGCTAAAAATGGAGAGAGCTCTGCTTGGTGTTAGGGCTGATTGGCCATTAAGAGGAGCAGAGGGCTATTCCCGTCGCTACAAATGTTGGGGGAATTATGCACAGTCCAAATGGGTGCCCCAATATACTATGCACAACATCATCAAATCAACAGCGTCCGTCCATTTTGGAGCCCCGAAAAGTGCTTTTGCCCCTCCCACCCTCATTTCGGCATTCATTGGCGTCACTCGGGCGCGATTAACGCGTTGTTGCCCACAAGTCCCCACTGCTGCCATCCACTTTGCCGTTTCAGCCATCATTATTGGGGCACAAATATGGACGGCAAGGAAGAGGCGGGGCAACTGCTTTTGTTGCCCGCCACCACAACAACAACAGCTCTGCTCCCGTCGGCCGCTTCGTCTCTCTCGTCGCTTCTGCTCAGCACCGCTTCGACCGCCCTGATGGACGAGGCGGGCGAGAACGGCACGGCCACGGCAAATTGCCAGTACGAGGTGAGCAATCGGGTCAAGAGCCACAGAACAGCAAAAACACATGTGCAGGAGCCCCCACTGACGACGGTCCGCTTCTGGGTGGTTTCCGTGTTCGGCACCAGCATTGCGCTGTGCAGCATCGTGGAGAACCTGTTCCTCTCTTCAGTCTTCTCCAGGAAGCACCACCGGACCAGCTTCAACCTGTACATGATGTTCATCTCCCTGTTCGACATCTTCATCAGCGTCTCCTACATCCTCATCCAGTCCATGAATGTGCTCATGGACTTCCTGCAGTCGCTCACCTTGTTCCGCATTTGGCACATCTACATGGTCCCCTTCCTGACCATCTCCCACTGCGCCATCACTTCCGGCTCGTTCCTCATGTAAATATTGTGTGGTCTCCATTGTTTGTATGCGGATTATTCGATTCAGTCTGGCCGCCACAATCGAGCGTTATTTGCTGACCGCCAACTCCAGGTACATCCGCATCATGCAGAGGAACAGGCGCTACGTGATCTGCGCAGCCATCTTTATGGGCATCCTGTCCAAAGTGACGATTGCGCTCGAGTTCAAGGCAACCGATGGCCCAAATGGCGGGGATTGAGTGCCCTTTTCAGATCTCCTACAACGAGGAGTGTGCGAATACGATGAACGAAATTGACATCAACTTCGCAGACTTTGTGTTCGGGACCAACTACAACCTGTACTGGCGCTTCTACTATCGCAACTTTGTCACCATCTTCTTCCCCTTCTTCGCACTGTTGATGTAAGCTAAATGCCCAGTTACCATTTGATTTGAATCCCACCTTTTGTACAGATTGAACGCCAAAATCATTAGTGTGCTGGCCAAGTTCGAGAAGGAGAACTACCAGTTCCAAATGCTCCAATCGGCCACTGCCACAGCCAAACAGATGAAACGGAAGGTGGGCGTTGAACTAGCAGAGGAGAGAGAGAGAGCCAATTGGCCGTTTGCAGAAGGTGACGCGGGCGGCAACGGTGACAACCATTCTGGTTGTGTGCTCCTATCTGGTGTCGAACATCATCAGCGTTGCACTGACCACCTGGGAGCACATCGACAAGCCTTCGCTGGTCGGCGACTACATCCAGTAAGTGGACCCAAACAGAACCACCCATTCACTGGATCCGTTCCCGCAGATTCTACTTCATCTCCATCGACCTCACCTCGCTGCTCACCGTGTGCTCGTGCGCCTTCCGGCCGCTCATCTATCTGATTTGCCAGCCGGCGTTGCGCAAGGAGGTGTTCTCGCTGCTGAAGAAAATGTTCCGCATCAACGACGAGGTGGGCGACCCGAACACCGCGTTCACGACTGCCGCCTTTGAGCCGATGTACAACTCGGTGAGTCCCTCCTCAAAATGTAAATTGCATGTCAATTGTCATTGGAACAGAACTGCGAAGTGTCCACTCCCTGTACTCCCTGTTTGGCCAACAACAACAACAACAGCGCCAACTGTCCGCAGCAGCCCATTCCGCAAATGAGGAAGATTCCGCGCATCCTACGGGAAGAAATGGAGCGGCGGGAGAGCAAAGCGAGCAGAGAGAACGGGTCGCTGCTGAACTGTGAGGGCTCTTCACCGAATTTGTTGGCCGTGGAGAACGGCGGGGAGCGGAGGAAGAAGCTGATCTCGCTGGCGGAGAGGAAGAAGAGCAGCGGGGAGGAACAACTCTACAAGAGCATCGTGTTTGCCGGCGGGGTAGAAACGCACTTGTGATACACACTCAATCGACCGCAACAATTCATTTATTATTATTTTCCTAATTATATTACTGATAAAGCCAATGGGTTCGCAAACCACCTTATGGTTAGCCGAAAAGTACCTGTAGAATGGGGAGTAAAAGGAGCAACATGGTACCGCCAAGAAAGTGGCAGCAACTGCTTCGGCTCCTTTACTAATTTTAACTTTAAAAGTTCCCATGGTTAAAATTAAAAAGTATTCTATTTGTATATTTTTCCAGATATGCATTCCTAATTCCCAGACGATGAATCTAATGATAATAATTAATAATCTCGGTCACTTTCTTTTCCGACCTTCTGGTGCTGATTTTCTTCGTATTTTCTCGACGACACATTTGCTTGGCTCTTTCGGAAGCGAATGCGCTTGTTCCCGAACCAATTGGATACTTGTGCCAAGGTAATTCCGCACTGCTCAGCAAGGGCCGACTTAGTGGCCTCATCTGGGGGACATTCTCATTTTCAGATCCAGGCGAACGGAGAATGTGCCAATTGGATTAATAAAAATACCCGGATACGGCTGGTCAATGTGCGTCATGAAGTACTTGTTCAGCACCTGGATTGTGTCAGCGGAGAAGTTCTGTCGCTTCCTTCTGAAATTTCCGATCCGTTATTGGTGGGGATAAACCATTTCAGGGGAACTTTTTCCCCGCCTGCGCCTTCATCAACAGCAACTGGCTGCACACTGCATTCTTCAGCTCGTCCTTCCACAGCTCAGCGGACAGTCGAAACACAGATTCGAGTTGTCGTGCATCTTCCGCACCAATTGGACGCACTTGGGCGTGCGATTGGATCACTCGGTTGGCCCGTTGGATGCAGAAATTTGCGTTCTTGGGAACCAAATGTGTTTATTCTTCTTACACTAGCTTCACAAACCTGGTCAATCATCTGTTCCAGAGCGTCATTCTCCATCAGACATTCCCTCATATTCGCCCGTCGCTCCGCCATTTCGCCCTTCTCTTCGTTCCCTTCTGCACTACAAAAGGCAATGCACTCAGCCTGCAAAGGTTTAAGAAGAACTACGCATGATTTGTGGTGACTGACTGACCATTGTGCGTTCCAGTGCATTTGTACTGCTCTTCTCGTCACTCTCTTCCGTCGCCGCTGTGCATTCCGCCCTGTCCAACATGTTGCTCTGCGAAATCAGAATGGCAGCCGTTCGACCCATTTCCCGCGTTATGTTCTCTAAATGCGTAGACTTCATTTGAGTTTAAATTTAAATTTCACAGAAACCAATTTTTTGCTTTTCATCCTTCAACACGGACTGCAGTGCGTCGAAATAGTAGTTGTCCTTCCTAAACTTTTACATAACCATCACACGTTATTATTCAAACGGCTCCTACATTTGCTGCACCAGTTCCTCGTTTTCTTCGGTCCCTTTTGTCGGACAACGGATGCGCAATTGCTCGAAGAGTTGTCCAAAACTGGTGTTCAGTTTATCGCCCGCAGGCCATGCAAATTCGCACTCCTCCAGTCGCTCGCCATTTTGCGGAAAATCCTCATTTGGGGTGGATAAAAACGGGGAAAGCGGAAAAGGAGAGAGCGGAGATGAGGAGGCCGAGAAAGAAGAGGAAGAAGGCAACATTCGGCCAACTACAGGAATGGAATGCTAGTGTTCCCGTTTCCACCAGTCCCCGTCTTATCTTCTGTTTGAACAGTTTTATGCAAATACAGAAAAAACAGCCGCCAAAGTAATACTATCGGGAACTCTGAGGATGGAAACGGGTAGAGGAGAGTGGGCTGGCTTCAATGTCAATCAACTGGTTCGCAGCTTTAATTTCACTCTTTTGCATGCGATTGATGATGAATTGATACATAAATGATAAATGAACACGCCAATCAAATATATTATAATAGTATTGAGCCATTTATTTTATACATTTACATATGTATGTTTATGTGTACTTGTGTACTAATACGGTGAAATAAATATTTTAACGCATGGCTTGATCGTCCATTGCATTTCTTATTTGTATGATTCAATCCATTTACAAATAAATCATAATTCACAATTTCTAAAATTGCATTTATATATGTACATACATATTAATACATTTCTGAAAGGGAATAAAAATAAACGCCCTCGTCTTTCAAAATCATTTTAAATTTTAGAGAGTGAAGGCAACTTTCAATTATTATCACTTGGGTATCAGCAGCAGTTGTTTATTTGTTTTGGTGCACATTGCAAAATGGTTCTTATCAATTTTCGGGGCTCATTTCCACCAAATGGCGAAGAAGTTGGTGATCGACACGGATGGGGTCTGCGACGATGTGCGGGCAATTTCCCTGGCGCTGCAAACACCAGACGTCCAGGTATTCAATAGTCATATAGTTTCCACTTCCATTTAATATTTCAGGTGCTGGCCCTGACCGTTGTGAATGGTCCGAATCCAAATGATTCCCATTTCTCAAACCACAATCTCTCAATTTGTTGCTTCCAGGCTGTGTCAGTGTGGACCAGGCCTGTGCCAATTTGGCCCGCACTTTGCGCGCCAATCGGAAGCGAGTGCCCATCTACAAGGGCGCCGAACTGCCTCTGATCGGCAACGGGCACAACCACGTTGACGAGGCACATTTCTTTGGTGCGGACGGACTCGGCAATGTCCCCAATGATTTTCCAAAGGTAGACCACATTTTTTCCGAAATGTCAAACGACCGACAATTCGGAGGTAATTGCGGAGGATTTCGGTGCCTACGAGGACAAACACGCGGCTGTGGCCCTCTGCGGTCTGTTCGAGCAGCACCCCGGCACCACCCTCGTCTGCATCGGACCCTTGACCAACGTGGCACTCGCACTCAAACTCAATCCCAGCTTCGCCAAGCTGCCCCACCGATTGGTCATTCTCGGCGGAAATGTGCACGGTTTGTTAGGTGAAATATCATAAACTGCGCTCGCTTCCAGGGATGGGCAATGTTCGGAGCCACTCCACTGCCGAGTTCAACTTCAGCAACGATCCGGAAGCGGCACACATCGTGCTAAAGGAAATGCTCTGTCCAATCACGATTGTGCCCTGGGAGTCGTTCATGAAGGAGAGCGACCAGGTGCCTTTGCCCTTTGTTCCCCACAAAAATCGCCCTCCTCAGTCCACCGTTGACTTCCACGCGCATCTCGACCTCGACATTCCTCTGGCCCGATTCTTCGCTGCCGCTTTGCGCACCGGAAGGGCGGAGTTGGAAAGAAACGGGCGCCAATACGCTTACTGCGATGAGATAGCGATGGGGGTCGCCATCGACCCGGAAGGAGTGATCGGCGAGTCTCAGATGCTGAGGGCGTCGGTGGAGTTGCACGGCGAGTACACCAGGTGTTCACAAAATGAGCTTTCCCCTAACACACTGCTGTGGTGGATTGGAGAGGTCAAGTAGCGGTGGACTGGACGGAGCAGATCTGGCGACTGGACGAGACGCACCCGAAGCTGGTCAAGGGGCGGAGGCCGATTCAATTCGTGCTCGACTACGACGTGCACCGACTGGACAAAATGGTCACGGAAGCGATACACCGTTCGGCAAAAGAACGAGAGGAAAATGGAAAAGAATGAAAGGGACTGTGATTGGGAGCAAATGGATTGTCGATAAATGACGACGAATAACATCGATGGCGCATGAGTGAATATTTTTGGACTCATTTTACTACATATTTTTAACGCAGGTAACGGAAAATAAATTTAATATTCAGACTGGGAACACGGGTAAAGGATGGCTATTTACAATATACGAATATACCCTTGAACACTCATTTTGCAATATTTGTAGCAGAGACAACAGACAAATACAGCTGTCGCTCCAACCACCAGCATCCTTTTCATTGATATTTTAACCAAGTGTTTTGAGTTTTAACAACCTTTATTTTAACAACAGTGTGTGAAATCTTGTTTCGTTCTACTCGAATGCCAAAGTCACACGTGCAACATATACGGCAGGCCAGTTCGAATCCTTCTTCTCCGGATCCAGATCCCACTTAATACGAAAGTTTTAAATTTAATCCAAAATTTAATTAAAATGGCACTCACCATAATTTCGACCAGACGCCCATAATCGGTGGCTGCACGCGCCAAAGTGGCAACCAAGCAATACCCCTTTGTTTCACAAATGAAGTGCATTTCCCCTCCGGCGTTTCTGCATTATTTTAAAAATTTGATGAACTATGATAAAAAAATACTCTTTCAGCGTTCCTTGCTTTACTCCATCCAATTTTAATAAGTCCTCTTTGAACTTGGCTAACTCCGCGCTATGGCGTTGAAGCCTCTAAAATGACAAAATTAAGTATGGCATATTAAAAAGCTTAAAAAACCTCAACATCAATCGCTTTGTAAGGATCGAAAGTCAACTCCACCTCATAATCCGCACTCAGATCGAATCCCGGTCGATTTAGTTTGAGAAAGTCTAGAGACTTAGACACTTGAACTATTTCGCCGGGGACGATAAAATATTGTTTCGACATTTTCACCTGCAAAAGAAAAATTTGAATGCGTTTAAATTTGAATTTTGTTACAGCAAAGGACAAGTTTTTACGAGAAAACCAATAAATGTTATTTTAGGTGAAATTGCCTAACTCACTCTGCTTTTAGACTATTATCACTAGATTACTACTGCCCAATAATCATGCCCTCTAAATACTAAACAGAAATGCATTCATGAGGGCCTCAGAAGAAAGCCAAGTGTTGATCTAACCTTTAGATTTAAAGGATTATTGGATTTTTCCCGGATCCGGGGAGCTACATTCGAATAGAACACATAATAATTGAATGGGAAATGCATTTTTGAGATTTATTTTCAAATTTGTAAATCAAATTCGGTCGTGTTGAAAAGTTATCTGACATGCCGGATAAAAGAGGAAATACGGTATACAGTAGTTTTTACTTATTAGTTTGCCTATGACTTCTGAAAAAAATTCTTCTTGGCGTAAAGATTCGATTTTGAAAAAGTGAATGAATGACAAGGAGAAATTCATTGTGCTTCATATTTCTTCCATATTTTTATATTAAATAAAAGATTTGGGAACAGATTAAGGCTACATAGTTTTATCCACGGGGATTTAATTTTTAAGACAATTCCTGAAGGATTTTCCATAACTTCGGTAAAAGTAGATTACTGTAAAATAAAACGTTTTTTTTAAATATTCACCTTTATCATCATGCGCCAGCGCTGCTGTAGATAAAATCTTAGTGCTGCTCCAATGTTATCAAGTAGTAAAACACGGCGGACGGGTGATTTAGGCAACGGGAAAAGCATGGCGACATCCCATAACAATTCGTTAGGCAGTTGGCGCTGGTGCATTTTCCGAACGACTCAAATTTGACTGGACGCACGGCTTCTGCTGGAGTCTACTTAAATACCTATGACGACGCTATGACTAAAGGGGAGGAATCAGTAGAATGAGAGAATAACGCCTTTTGGAAATTCATGTTTCTTTGTTCAATCCTCGTTCAAATATTATTTATAGGTAGGTGGGTATTGCATCACTTTTCCAGTGCGACTAGTCATTGTTCTCTACGATGTTCTTTGTTTAGACCTTTAGACGTTACAAAGTGTATAAAAACAGAGCCTCTTTGCCGACCAATTTGAATGACAATTAAAATAAGTACCTAGGAGAAGTAAATAATAAAAGGCACTTTTTCGCCGCCGAATAGAATTTATTCGCCATCATTGAATCGGTTGGTTTTTCTCGCCGCCAATTAAATATTATTATATTGGCTTCATCAACTATTTATCTGAATTAAAATTTAAAATGGAAAAGAATGAAAGGGGCTGTGATTGGAGGAAAATGGTTTATCGATAAATGACGACGAATAACGTCGATGGCGCATGAGTGAATATTGGGTAAGACTACTTGGTCCAAGGGTCCGAAATCCAGGTCAAAATCCGCCACTCAGAATGCTGCATCCACTTCTCGCGGCTGCAGCTTGCCGTCGCCGTTCAGGTCCAGCTCATGGAACCACAGCTGCGACTCGGCGCTGCGCAGCTCGCTCTCGGTCATGTTCCACTTGGCGACCAGGTAGGCCACCTGAAGAAACCACCAGCGGAGCTCTACTCCTCTCCAATGCCACTTTTTTGCCCACCGCCTCGTCCATGCTCACTGCCCCGTCCCCGTTCTGGTCCACAGATTTGAACAGCTTGGCGTGCTCCAGGTCGCGGCGCTTCCGCGACTTGTTGCACACACCGACGCCAATCGTGTCCAGCATGCAGCAGCCAATGTCTCCCACTGTCCGGTTGGGTTGGCATTTGGGGGCAATGGAATCAATCGATCGCTGTTTGCTCACCTCCCACGCACTTGCTGCACTCGCAGTTGCACCCGAAGATGTTGCAGGAGGGCGGGTGTCCGATCGGGAAATCGTCCACCCTGCAGCAGTAGGCGTCCGCCTGTGCATTTTTGGAGGCTCAAGCGGGACATGCAAGTGCCAAAAACCTGGTCAAAGGCGATCAGTGCCAGTGAGGCACAAAAGGCAACAAACAGGGCGGTCTTCATTTTGCTCAGAAACGAGGGGATGGGAAAGCTTATAGGAGAGAGGGGTTTTGTGTTTTGGCGGAAAAGCAAATGGGAGGAATGGGGAATGGATGGGCTGGGCAGATGAGTCGCTTCAAGCGAAAGGGCGGAAGAGTGACGACCCAACTGCGGAGGAACAACTGTCGGCAAAAGCTGTTATTGAGCAACGACTGGTGGGAGAGGAGAGATCGCTTGATTTATGGTTTTGGCAACAAGGGTCCACCTCGACAAGTGGGAGGCTGGCCGTGTCTCTCCTAGCCGGATGGCCCGGAGCTAAATGCGTCGATTTTTTGCATCGCTCTTGTGACAAACGGAAATACCTAAATATGTAAGGGGTCAATGACGCAAGGACGCAGGAATGTTCGCAATTTGTTGTTTGGGCGAACACCGATGTGCAATTGAACAAGCGGAAGTGAACTCAAAAGTCAAAAAGGCGACACAGTTTCTTTATGTTTCGAGGCATTTCTGTAGACATCGGATTCATTGTTGTTTTCTTCCGCTGAAGAAACCACCACTCTCTGCGGCGCGTCTTCGCACTCTATTGCTGCACCATTCCGTACGGGTAGGAGGCTCCCCCGCTGTTGTAGTTGGGCTGTTGGACTGCGCCGTAGCTGGGCTGCTGCTGGTACATGGAGTAGCCGTTGCTGGACGGCTGCTGCTGCTGCGCGTTGACCACGTACACGTTCGGCACATTCTGCTGCTGCTGCTGTTGGTAGGGGTTATACTGTTGTTGTGACTGGTAGGGGTTGTAGGACTGCATCATGTTGGGGTTGTTGTTCAGTTGTTGTTGTTGGCCGTTCTGGTACTGCTGGTTGGGGAAATAGGAAGAGGCGCCGCTAGACTGGTACGGAGAGGAGCCGAGGGCGCTGTTCCCGTACGAATAGGGCGAGGAGGCTGCACTGCCCCCGAAGGGCGTGGAGCTGGACATGGCCGGGAAGCCGCCGGTCATCCCGGAGGAGCCCGTCCCCATCTGCGGCATCATTCCCATGCCGCCCGAGAGTTGGCGCTTTCGCCGCTGCTGGGGAACGTCTTCGGACAGCAGCGCTTCCCCCAGCGATATTGACGCTTGGGCAACGGTTGCTGAAAAGGCGAGCAGGACGATCGGAAGCAGAGAGTGCATTTTGCCTGAATTATGCGACGAATGAATGGAAAACGGGCAAAGCGGGCGGAGATAAGGCTCTGGGCGACAGCTGCGGCACACAAATGAGGCAACCGCCAAACCTCAGCACGGAGTCGGTCACAGCACGGGATGTGGCGGGGAACTTGACTCTCTGTGCTCGAATTTGGGCTGAGCCAACAGGCGAGTTTGCATTTTGGGGGGAGAGCAATAGCAATTGACGCGGGTGGAGGTTCCAAGTCGTCAGTGCATTCGGGGAATTTGAGCGAAGAACACAAATGGCACAAACTCCGCAAAAGAAAGAATAGCGAGCACCATTGACTAATTCTCAAACCCAGAACATTTGCGAAGCAAAATCATAAAACCGAAAGGTTAAATAAAACAAAACTTTCTCCATTTTGTCGCAATGTATTTCTCCACCTAATAACTCCTGCCCATTTGCCTTGGTGTTTGAAAATTTGGGGTTTTGGCGCAATTTGTTTGAGCAGCCAAACAAACCCTCTCGCTTCTCTACTAATTCCCTTTTCCGCCAAATATGATGATGTTGTGGGAACTGGAGGAAAAGTGACACAAAGAGATGGGAGGGAATCCCATGGAACGGCCCAAACAACAACAAAAGGGGACAAAGGAGACAAATCGGGCACTCGGCGAGACAATAAATGCGAACCGTGAACGAGCACAAAGGGTTGGGGCCGCATAAAAAGGAGTGGCGAACGGAGCAGAATCCACGACAGAACCGAAGAAGAAAAGCCCATTCTCCCTCCGACCCCACATTCCGCAAAATCCAAAATGCGCTGTCTACTGCTCCCACTGCTGGCACTGGTGCTCTGCTTGGTCCTCTGGGCGGAAGCCAATCCCCCGCAACAGGAGGCGAAACAGCAGCAACTGAGGGCGCTGGACGGGCACCACCACCACTCGCGCTCGTGTTCCTCCTCTTCGAGCAGCTCGTCGGAGGAGCACAAGAAGCAGAAAAAGGGGAAGCCGGTCAAGACAGCCCAGCGCAAAACAGTGCCCATTGGCGGGGCAGGCTCAGTCCGAAATGGCGCAACGGGACAGCCAAAGAGCGCCCATCCGCCTCTTTTTCCGCTGAACGGTCTCATCACTAGGGCGGGAGAGACACATCGCGAAGTGAAAGGGCGTCCGGCAAAGGCAGGACAGCAAGAGGAACAGACACGACAGCAGCAGCAGCAGCAGCAGCAGCAGGGAAACGGAGTGGGAGGGACACAGGCAGAGGCACACCACGATCAGAGGCAGAGAGAGGGGATAGCGGAGGCACTGTTCGGCAAACAGCAGCTGCGTCGCAGAAGAATCAGCGGATTCGGAGGATTTGAGCCGGCAGCTGCCTTGAAAATCCCGCACGAGCAGCAGCAGCACAACACGGGAGGGCCACTGCACGCCAACAACAATGACAGGCAGCTGGGCACTCCGCGCAGCAAAGGGCACGGCCCCAATCACCGGCAGCAGGGGACCGCTCTCAACGGGGCAGCCCTGGGCGGAAGTGGTGGCTTCGCTGGACTCGGCGACACGTTTGGACGAGAGCAGCAGCAGCAGGTGGGCGGAGGAGGGGCACTGGCGATTGGGGCGGCGCCGCAGAACGACCACCGCCGCCAGCAACTGCAGCAGCACGGATTCGGGCACAAGACGGGGGAGCAGCGACAGGCGGAGGGCAAATCCCAGCAGGGAGCGGGGGCACCGACAATCGAATGAGGGCGCAGCCATAGTCAGAAGTGGGGAGCACTCGGAGACTGGACAAAGGCTCCAGACTGCACAAATGTGATTGGAAACGGATAAAAGCGAGTGCAATAACCAATATAAGCCGTGACGTCTCTGGGGTCCTGTGCTCTTTCCCAGGACCACACATTCCGCCGCTCCGTTCCCCATTATTCTGGTGTCCCGCTGGCGTGGGAGTGGGAGAACGGGGGCCGACTCTCGCGCCGCTTGACTCATTTCCCGGGCATCAATTAAACATTGCATTGTCCGAGTGTTGAAAGTGTGCAAGTGCTAGAATCTGTGTAAATTATTTCGCAACAACTCCGTGTCACTGGGGTGGAATGAGATCGGAATGTCTGTGGTGTGGTGGATGGCGCAGAGGGAGAGAGATCTCGTCGCATTCGGATCAGTCAATTCAGCCAATTGTGGTGCACTGAGTCCCCGCACAGCATTCACTTCCGCCCTCTGCCGCTCACTTTCTGTCCATTCCGGTGAAGCCCTTGCCCACAAAGGAGTCGAAGGCCCTCTTGTCCAGTCCCGTGAAGCCGGAGCCGGTGAACGAGTCGAACGCCCGCTTGTCGAATCCGGTGAAGCCGTTGCCGGCGAACGAGTCGAACGCCGACCGCTTGTCCAGACCGGTGAAGCCGGGGCCCATGAACGAGTCGAAGGAGCGTTTGTCGAAGCCGGTGAAGCCGTTGCCTGGATGGGCGAAGTCATTCCGATTCTGATCAGTTTTTAGGGTTGGTTGGTGGCTACCGGCGAAGGAGTCGAACGCTCTCTTGTCCATGCCGGTGAAGCCCTTGCCCACGAAGGAGTCAAACGCCCTCTTGTCCAGTCCCGTGAATCCGGGGCCCATGAACGAGTCGAAGGAGCGCTTGTCAAATCCCGTGAATCCGGCGCTGCCCTGCGAAAAGTGGCAGATTGATTGGGTGGGGACACGCGAAATGCACGCGGAACTTACAAATGAGTCGAAGGCCCGCTTGTCTGCTGACGTCTGGGCGTGCTGTTGTTGCTGGGCCTTGGGGGCGGGGGCCGCCTGCAAAATTCAATGAATGAGTGTGCGCAAGCGCCAACTTTGTTTGGGCCATTTCCCCGAACATTTTTGCACCATTCTTTGTGCTTACTGTGACGAGCAGAGCGCCGATAAGGGCAGCCACCAGAGCGGAGGTGAGGGACTGTTGCTGCATCATTCTGCGAGATTGGTGATCTGTTGGAGTGGAGGAGTGCTGACGATGATGACTTGATGACGAGTGGTGCTTAAATGGGGCAGAGCCCTGAGTGCAGGAATAGTCGCGGACGGACAAAAATACGCGGAGGAGAAGGCAATTGCGAATTGACCCGCAAATGAGGGAAACAACTCATCCCTCTGCCCCAAATAAAGCCAATTTGGGCCGGATCCAGACGCATGTGAGGAGACACAGGACGGCCGAAGGGCCAATTTGCGGTCGCTTTAATCATGTTTACGCGCGCCTCCAAGAAAGTCTGTTCTGGGAAGACAAATAGGGAGAAGGTCCCTCCACTGCTGAATGGGGAGGGCATCAAGGCCAGTATCTGCCGATGTGGCTGCGATCCTTCTAAATGCGCGTAATGTCCGCGGAAGAGATGATCTCTGCGGGTTGTTGGCCTCTGGTGAGGCGGAAGGACCACGACATCCGGACCCTTTTGGGGGACAGTTCCATTGTTGCTGTTCAAGTGGGCATAAGGGAGGGGGTGAGGACTGAGGAGGCAAGCGATGCGAGTGCTGCCAATGCCGAATATCCGCTTTGTTCGGCGCCTTATATAATCACGCGGAGTGCCGAGTGTGGGGGCGTTGCGCCTTCTGCTTTGGTCTGTCCCTCCCTGCCGTGTGAGCTCCCTCCGCCCCTTTCCCACCGCCCAGATTTGCGTGCCCGCTGAAAAATGATGGGGGATGGGCGGGACTCTTGGCGGCCGCAAAAAAGGCGCGGCAGCAGTTCAACTTTGCCTTCTGGCGAAAAATGAGCCCAATTTGACGGGTAAATAGGCCCAAAAGGATGTCCCGTGTTTGCCCCGGGGATTTGCGTTGGCGTGGCCCTAACGCCCAAAAAGAGTTATGGACCTCAGGAGACGGGACCCGGGAGTCTGTGGGAACTGGCCCCTGGAACTATTAGAATGTTGATGCGGAACGGCTCGAATAAAGGGACAACACCAAAGGTCCAAACAACTTGTTTTCGTTTTTGCAGCGCTATTTGGGGACCCTTGGTGTGTGTGTGGGACAGTAATTATAATTATTGGCCCAATCCGTCATCCGTGTTTTGGTCTCGAGGGCGCCCATTCGGCTCATTCGCCGTGCACGAATTTTGCCCCTTTTGGGGGATTGTTGGCTCTATTCTACTCGAACTCTGCTGCCCCCTCCTGTCCCCTGACTTTGCCTTTCCACCGCCCGTGCCAATCTGCTGAATGAATGAATGACTCAATTCGCTCCATCGCGGGTGAAAAAGAGTCGCCGCTTCCGGCGTTCTTCTGGTTCTGCTTTGCTTTCGCGTCCAGACGCGCTCGCCTGGGCGCACTTAATTGCCGCCCAGTTGGCCACACTGCCGCAATTGGTTTGCACCGGAAAAGTTCAATCCGTCACAGACTGAGGGAGGGAAAAGGGAGGGAGTGACGGGCAAAACAGAGTTTTATTGCCTCACGGGAAGGGAAGGGCATCGGTTTCAACGTGGGCAGTTGGCTGTGGGTCAGGCGGGAGGGGCTGACGCGAGCGAATATCCGCCGACAAACGGCCAATTGAAATCCATTAGGCGTAAAACGGGGAAATGCAAATTCCCTCCTCCGTTGTTTGTCTGTCATTTGGGCGTTTTTGCAATCCAATGAAGGGGCAGAATAAGTGGAGACCGGATGAGGTCCAACGAAGGCAGGAAACCCGCAGGGGAGCGGAACTACTAAAATCTAAGAGCAATTGGTGGGGCAGGAAGGCGCACGGGCTCCGTTCCGTTGTGCCACATCACTCGCGCCAATTTCATTCCGAAATTACTTTGTGCCGTTTTAATTTTCGTGTCCGGCATTTGCGCGCAGAACAACTGGGCTCGGCTGGACTCTGAGCAAACAATGGCGCGAACAGGTGGAGGGATGGGCGGTGGAGGCGGAAGGAACGAACACTCAGAGGGAGGGAGGGATGCGTAATTGTAGAGGCACACAGTGGCGGGGGATCAATTGGCCAACTCGAATCCAATTAGACCCCTTCTCTTTGTGCCGGAAACAATCGAAATGCCGCAAATGGCGCAGATTGTTCGAGCGCAGCAGAGCGAGCGAGTGCTGTGTGGATTCGGCACGCGAATTCCGAGAAGGGGCGGACTGAGCAGTACAAATTGGGCTGGGTATATCTGGTGGTGCCGGCTGTGGGAAAAAGATGTGCGAGAGCACGGGGGAACACGCAAAACTTGGAGGAACTGAAATATCAGAAGAGGAGAATTCTCGATGAGCTGTTATACTCCCTTTGGGCCGAGATTTTGACAGATCGACCGGGGAATGGAGCCCCTATTCTTTGCCCCAAATGGAAGTGTCTGTCGTTTGCCCCGTTCCCCAGAGGCCGAACGGACGAAGAACAAAGGAGGAAGGGGAACCTCTGGAGCAGAGAAGATAATGAATGGCAGATAGTAATGGGTAATAGCCATTCCCAGCGATTTTCCCTTTCCACTCCAGTTCACCTCTTTTTTGCACAAATCACGCCTATTCCCGCGAAAAGGGACCGGAAGAGCCAGAAATTAACGCCAGACTCGGGAATTGCAGAACTTTGGCCGAAGATAGAACAAAAGAAGGACACGGACAAGCGAAAAATGAAGCCAATTTGAGTGTCGGGAAACGGGCCATTTGACGTCAGAAAAAAGAAAGCGGAGAAGCACCGTGTGCGCGAGAAGCAAAAAATTGTTGTGGAAAAGGGCAGAATCGGAAGAGGCAAAACAAAACAAAGCACCAAAAGTGACATGGATTATTCATAAGTGCACGATGGCAAAATGCAAATTTGGACGCGAGAGTGTCGAAAAGCTGCGCCCAATTTGAAAGGGACGGGTGGAAAGGGCACAGCCATTGCGTTCTTCCAGTCGCGTGACAACTCATGAATGAATCCTCGATCAGAGAGCGGCCGAGGAGAGTTCGTCGACCAAAAAGAGCTGCAGAAAACGAGGAAGAACGGTAAAATATTTTTTGATATTGGCATTGCCCAAATTATTAGTTCTATTCGATTTAAAAGTGCAACAGGTCCACTGCACTTGCATTTTTGCACGTCTTTTGCGCGCAACAACGGAACTGTGGCTGTCGCTTTTGCGCCCGTCCCCCATCCGTCACTCTGCCCTTTCACTTCCCCAGCTTCCGGTGCACTTGCCCTCTCAACGTTTGATCTGCTGGGACTGAGAGGGTGGTGTGACTGGGCACTTTAAACAGTGTGCCCGGTGCAGTGGGCATATGGCCTTTGGGCAGGAACAGTTTTGCAGCAGTCCCACTCAGCACTAATATTCCCAAGAGTCAACTGACTTGGAGGACGCGCAGAATTTGCGCGAGAATTCTCCACGGCAAGTGGGAGGGGTTCACGTGAACCTTCGGCCTATAAAAGGGGACCAATTTGGGGAGGCCATTCAACCGCCCAAAGCAACAACAACAACTCTCTTGAGCGCACTCTATTCGAAATATGCTTTCCTCGATCCCCTCCATTCTTCAGTGCCTGTTCCTGCTCGCACTCTGTCTGATGGCTCTGGTGGACCCGCAGTGGAGTGTGGAGGCGAGACCCAACTGGGCCGACTCGCTGACCAGCGGCACCATTCTGGAGAACATGTGGAAGAGGCGCTGAGCGAACGGAAAACACTCATTTGGCCCAGACAAGACATGCACATTTTGACCATTTCGATGTTTATAATATTCACCTTCTCCAAAAAACAATAAATGTTTGGAATGTCAGACACTAATAAGCGAACTGGCAAGAAGTGATCGCACCAAAACACAACTACTAAATTGTAAAGTCGAATGTGAAGGGAAGTGCTTCTGTGCTCAGTCCCTGCTGAGCAGTGCGTACTTTTGCGGCTGCAACAGCGTCTGGACCACGTCCCGCTCCAACTGGTCCAGTTCCGCCGCCACCTCGGCCATGTCCCTGAGCCTCCGTCCATTCACTATTGTCCCCCCTTGGCCACTCACTCTTCCTTTTTGCCCGGCTCAGTCCTCAGCTCGATGTAGTACTTCACTTTCGGCTCTGTCCCGCTGGCCCTCAGGGTGGCAATGCTGCCTCCGGCCAGAGTGAAAGTGACCATCTCGGAGGAGGTGCTCAGCGGGAGCACCGCCCTGTTGTCCGGTTGGGCGTTATCGAAGCCTGAAATTGCAAACAATGTTCCGGAAACACGATCAATTATGCGATCACCTGTCGTCAAGTCGCGCACCCACTTTACGGCACTGGCGCCAATCTGCTGCGGGTAGTTGGCCCTGAGGTCGGCGAACAGCCGTTTGGTCACTTCCGGGGACGGCACAACCCAGTAGGAGGTGCGCACCAGGTGGAAGCCGTACTGCGCGTACAGCTGGAACAGCTGTTGGCGCAGCGACAGGCCGCGCTGGGTGAGCAGCCAGCTGGCCAGTTCGGCGAAAACCGCCGCGGCACTCACGCCGTCCTAGGGGCGATGCACCTGTTGGAATCAAACCGGTCTCAATGGCACCTTGTCCAGCGTAGTGCCCGGCGTAAATCCGATCGACTCTTCCCACGCCACAATCACAGTGTTGCCCTCCGAGCGCAGTCTGTGCGCCAGATTGCCGATCCACTTGAAGCCTGTCAACGAAACGTCGTTCTGGAACCCTGAACCACAAAATTCAAAAGCAGTAGTTGGCGACACAATGATTGGTACCCTCGTGTTTGGCCATCGTGGCGTTGATTTGGGAGGAGACGGCGCTGTTCAGCACGTACACACGCGACAGGTCAGCGCTGGGATTGCGCTGGCGCCAGTTGGTCCAGACCCACCAGGTGAGCAGAGCGCCCATCTCGTTGCCGCTGAACACGCGCCATTGGCCGCTGGCGGAGGGAAACAAGGAATGGATTGGACGGAGCCAGACGCAATTACTCGGGCTGTTTCTCCGCCAACTGGAGTCTGTCCGCGTCCGGGTCGTTGGCTAGGATCAGCGTGGCTTTGTTCGCGTCGGCGGTGTCGAAGCACAACTTGAGCACGCGGTGTCCCTCCTCCGGGTTCGGAAACGGCACAGTGGGGAAGTCGGGGTTCGGCTCGTCTTGCTCCTGCGCAGAATCAACTGACGCTATTGGGCGCTAAACTCCTCACCTTTACGAACGAAACGTTCTGGCTGGGAATGGCGAACTCGGAGAACATCCTGCGCACAAACCTGGACCCGACCCCGTGGAACGCCGAGTAGGTTATGCGCAGTGGTGAAGAGGCGTTCAGCTCTCTGTTAATTTAATGGGACATCTCTCTCAAATGGCATCTATTTACTTGGAGTACTCAGGTGTTCCGGCTCGAAATCGGAAAAGTATTCGTTTTATCCGTTCGGAGTTCAGCAGAGTGCCCATCCAAAATGAGATATTTGATTGGAAAACTTCTCACGATGGCGAATAACAAATAATGACAGTTTTATTTTCGTAAAAATGAAGCAACAAAAGAGAACCATGTCCAAGCAACAAAAGAGAACCATGTCCAATTAACTCATCCCGCCATTAGCAATACAAAACATTCGGGGGTCGGGCAGCATTTATCATGTCAGTTCTGCATTTGCTGGAAGGTAACTTCAGCGTCCCTACGCAAATTGAAACAATGATTGGAGAATTGGACAAAAATTTATTTTACGGCTTATACTGCTCCACGACCTCGCGGATCTGCAAATGGCTGCTGTAGACGACAAGTTGGAATTCGTATCCGCTACTATTGGGGCAAGTGCGCACGCGGCGATAAATATTCCGAATAGTGGACATCGCCGGTGCCAAGTGGCGATGTTCTAGCTCACGCGCAATAACTAGGCGCGCTCCCTCCGCATTACTTTTATTTTGGAAACGTCCGACGGTCATAATCTAAAAAATTTCATTGGCAACGAATTTGGTAGCGAGGGTGGAAATGAAGTGTGTGACTCCTTGCTTACCCATTTTTTGGCCAGATAACCGTTCATTCTAGTCGTTAAATAAACGAAAAAATTTCGGGCGGTGGTGTGGATTGCGCATTGGCGGGCACTTTGCAAGTGGATAAATGCACTTATTTCCCACACAATCTCATTGGGAACGCGTCGGATATTGTTAGACATGCTGGAAGTGGAATCTTAGGAGGTTTTGAATTTGTTGTTTATTTGAAATGGTTAGATCAGTTCTGTGTAACTTTTTGGAGCAAATTTGATCGGACCAACCTACATTTATTTGTACATTTCTTGTTTATCCAATTTTGCAGTGCAATTTGCATTTGCTATTTCCTGTGACAATTTGAGTCTGTTGTCTTCTCTCTTCTAAGTATTGCCCAATCTTTCGGGTTTCTCTCTCTCTCTACGTATAGTACTCATTTTTTTTTATTTTGGCGCGCTTTTGAATCTATCAAATGAAAAGTCGGTATCGGCGGACCTGCTCTTTCCAGTGCCGAACGTTCCAGTGTCAGCGTGTTGTTTGGTTTGGAAAAATCGGCCAATTTCCAATTTTTTGGACATAAAATGGGGGTGGTTACACGCCGTCACTGTCCGCAGCGCACTTTTTTCAAATGATCGGCCGATCATTTTTATTTTGTCCGCAAAAGCGGACAAATGTTTGGGCAACCAGAACAACGTCCAGAATTGACCAAAAAAATCCAAATAAAATATTTTCAGCTAGAAAAAGTCTCCTCTATCCAACCATATAAATTTTACCCAAAAATTTTCGACCTATTCATATTTTACGAGTTTTTGAAAATGATAGGTCAAAAAATCTATAAATCGGCTGTAAACATATTTCAAAGTGATTTTTAATCGTCAAAATGCTAAATACTTGGGATAAACGGACAGGTCCAATGTTGACGAGCACCAAGGGGGTTGCTCCCGTCAATGTTGGCAAACTGTTCAACGCGCTTCTCCACGGTGGTCGGGGAGTCCGGCAGTGCGGACACTGCTCGCCACCCGCGCGTCTTCCCGATCAAATTCTAAACGGAGGGGAGGGCAAACGCCACCGGCCAGTACGTGTGGGCCAAGTTCCACTACAGGCCGCTGCAGGGCATGCGCAATCTGACTGCCGCGCGCGCACAAGAGCTGGCCGGCTCCAGCCCCGGCACGCAACCAAGATCTGGCCGCCTGAGGCCGAGTTCCCGTGAATCAAAGGGGCACTTCGTGCTGAAGCGAAATCAGGAGAATTACTTCGCGGACATCAAGTCGCGCATGGTCACCGGCATCCAGGCTTCTCCGGCAAGTTGCGCCCAGTGCCAAGCGCTCATCAACAACCTTGCTGGCCACTCCCTTCTGCCACAATCCCCATTCCGTCAACTTTTTGCCTGGATTTCCAAATTTGGATGTTGGAAACAGAAGCAGAACATGGTTGTTCGCATCGTTCAGTTGGAGAGCACAGTAGAATCGTATCGTTCAGATGGACAACACTGACTTTGAAATTGTCCGCTTTTGGGTGTTTACACGAAAAAGCTGCGTTTTGTGGACAATGAGCGAGCGGAAAGTGAGCGAGCAGAAAGTGAGCTGCGGACTGTCCGCCCGTGTAACCGTAGCATTTAAACTGTAGCAGGGGGGACAGGGGGAAATCTTGGTAGCGTATGCAGGGTTGGCAAACAGGCATCAGAAGCCAAACTCAAATCTGGCCAAAGTTATCAGTGATAGAAAATATGAGAGTGCGCCGCGATTCAGCGCAAGGCACCATTCTCCGGAGTCGCTTCAGAATGTCGTCCCTCTTCCTCTTGAGCTGCTTTCTCATCAGCTCATCACTAGTGTTGTCTTCGTCGCCCTGCTGCGTTCGTCCGCCGATGGCTGTGGCTTTTCCATGATGGCTGCTGCCCCGCCGCTAAAATGACTCAAGAAGAGAAAAGTGGCGGCGGTGCAGGCCCATTTCAAGGGCAGCGAGGTGCCCTGTCCCAAGTCGGCGTGGAGGCCCATTCTGGAAAAGGTGACGAAATGATTCTGGAACTCATCCGAGGCGTTATTGGTTCCTGGTGCAGCAAATCGCTGGGGTACGAATTTTAGTTTTTAGATGATTCTTCACTTCTTCGCGAACATTTCACCTTTAGGTATATTTTTCCCGATGTCATTTTAATAACAAGTGAATGAAACAAACAAAATGTATTAACAATTTGAACACTTAGGCAATTCAGCATTTATCCGAGCAACCAATAATGGGACATCTCACAAACAGTTATCACATTGCCGCATTAAGGTGTATGTCTCTCTTTCTATTGCTTTCTCACAGACACATGCAGTGACCCTTCTTGCACGGCAGTCCGAAGCAAGTGTCCTGAAAATGGAAAAGCGGAGTAATTTCTGATTTGTCCTTTGTGTTCAGCTGCTGTCTCACCTTCACTCCGTCGCAGTCCTGTTTGCTGCAGAACTTCAGGATGGCGTCACCCATGCTCTTGAATCCCTGCGCCCGGTAGGCCGCATCGCAGTTGCACAGGTTGCTGGTCTCGTTGCAGGCGTTGGCCAATCCGCCGCACGACGGCTTGCCCAAAGCGGCACCGAAGTTGCCTTTTTGGGGAGAGGGTTTGAAGACTGACAATGAAATGAACAGACACTCACAGAGAATGCCCTGTCCGCATGCGCTGCAGTCGCACTTTCCGACCGCGATCCCGAGGCAGCGGCCCTTCTCCCCGCAGTCACCGTCCCTGATGCACTCGCCCAGCGGGCTGCACTGCTTCGGTGCGCTCTCCCCGCCACCGCCGCCTCCACCGCCCTTGGTCTGCGGAATTTGGATATGAAGCTGGGTCTGGTTGGCGAAGAACGAATGGGTAGGGAACGCCGAAAAGGGAAGCTCCCCAATGTCTGACCTGGTTCGAGTTGGAGCTGCTGTTGTCCGCGCGCATTTCCTCCCAGGAACGGTTCTCCATCGGCTCTTCGTCGTCCATGCGGTCCTCCTCCATTCCGTCCTCCTCCATCTCCATGAAGTCGTCGAAGCGACGGGCCCAAAGCAGTGATGTGCCCAGCGAGAGCAGCAACAGCACGGAGAGAAGTTTAGCGCACATTGTGGAGCTTTGATTCAGCGAAATGGACAAGAGAGGCCAAAATGGGCCGTTTTAAAGAGACCAGCGACATTTAGGCAAGAACGGCCATTTGATTCTGTGGAGGCCGTGACTGGGAGGCATTGCATTCCATTTTGGCGAACAACCTTTTCATTTGGACGGGCTTATTCATTATTGTTTGGATGGGCGAATCGGTGACAGAATAAAATATTCTGCTGAGGAGAGAAATGGAATAGCAAATAGCAATGGAGAAGCAAGAAAAGGTCAGACAAAGCATGGACAGACTACGAAGTGCACAACTCATTTGATCGCTTTTCGAGTTCACCCACATCATTATACTTTTATCGCTGAAGAAAAAATTAATAATAATTAATTAAGTGAATTACTTGCAATTAAGACAAAAAAGTCAATTTTGTCGCGACTATGGTTGCAGTTTCTTCGGGAAAAAGAAAAAAATTTATCTGCGTCGTCCGGGAATCGAACCCGGTACAACAGCTTGGAAGGCTGCTATGTTACCAATACACCAACGACGCTCACATGGTGGGGTTAAAGCGGTTTCACCATTAGGGAGGGTTTTCCCATTTATCCAAAAAAACGCGCGCTATTTGATGGATTGTGACAATCAATTTCCAGTTTATCCAGCCCATCGCCAAGCGCAATCACCAATGGGCATATTGAAGAGCAAATACCTAGGTTTTCAAAGAAGAATCCAATCCGTTTGAGAACCAAATCATTTGTTAGCACTCACTGATCACTAGGGATGGGATTTTTAGGTTTTTACCTATTTGTTCTGCGTATAGGTGCTGCTGAGTTATGCACAAAAAACACATCAAATGACCCCCTTCTTCAGTTCGTTTTCGAGTTTTGATCACCTTTTTTAACCTATTTTTCACCTATTTAGGTATTTTGAATAAAAAACTGATATTTTTTAAATTGAAAATTTGAAACTAACATTGGAAAAAATCGGGAAATCTTGCGTTTGGATCTACGTGGATGAGACCACTGATTCTACCGGCCGTTTTGAACATCTTAGCAGACAACAGACAGCGTTTTACGCCTGAGAATTTAGAGAAGTACCTTATTTGTAATTGCGAGAAACGGAAATGAGATTGAACAATGTTATTTAAAATTTTATGCGATAAAAAAATTCCACCTATTTCACCTATTTTTTCACCTATTTTGGCATTTTCGCCAGCTATTTTGGCCTTTTTTTTCACCTATTTAGGTACCTATTTTGGGATTTTGGTCACCTAAAAATCCCATCCCTACTGATTACTGATTATAGCGCACTTTATTTTGCACTTATTCAGAATTGTTAATATTATGCATGTTTTCGTAATTAATACAATGTATATCTAAAAATGCACATTTGAATTTTAGAATTAAAATTTTCACCAAATGCAATACAACAAGGACTTCCTGCTCAATTTGCTGGTAGGCACGTTCGGCACACTTCTCCTCCTCTTTCTCGCTGTCACTTGTTTTATTTGCAACAATCATATTGTGCCGTTCCATATCAATCCACATGCCGTGCCGAGTGAATCCTCTGCCTGCGTCTACCGGCCAAACTACATATTACGATGCTACAAAATGGAGCACCCATCAGGAGCACCGAGCCCGCTATGACAGTGTTCGCCGTCGCCACTAAGTCTCGTTCCCCAACCTTTCCAGTGCCGAACCTCTGACCCTTTTGAATCTCGGCAGGGACGCCTACTTCTGTTGTGAGGGGGATGTGATATCTGATATTGTTGCTAATTTTGAATATTAGTGTTGGCATAATGTAAGGACCTTTTGACCCACAAAATCATGTTGTGTTTCTCTTAAGTTAGTTGAGCAGTTCTATCGATTTTACGATTACTTTTCTCGATTGTTGTTCTTTTAATTGTTTGTTTCGATTTGGAATAATAATAAATTGACGTGTGCGAGATCGAAGTGTAATTGGGTACGTGAGAGAGCAAATTGAACGGATACAGGCGGAATCGCATTACGAATTGAACTTAATTTGCTTGAGAGAGTTTCCCATTCTAATGCTGAACTTCGTCACTCAAGGAATAACAATGGTTCTTTCGAGAAAGCGAGAAAGTTGGGCAGTCAACATATTAATTCTTACAATGATAAATCACAAAGGCGAAGATTAAAAACGCTGCAAAATGGGATACTTACTACTTAGGTTTGGTTCCCCCCTCAAAAATTTGACATGACATAACTTTGTCCAGATTGGGTCAGGTTGCTAAGATTTTGGTAACCGTTGGACTCCTCTCTTCAAGAAGAATTGAATGAGCTATCATACCTATAGTGTGGCCGCAAAGAATTACAAAATGCCATCTTACTACGGTTTTGGCTGAACATGTCATAACTTGGCCCAAAATGCTCAGATTGGCCTAATTCTGAAGGGGGTGGGTACCAAACTCCCTAAGCACCCAAAACAGGCCTAAAACGCTGCAATTTTTTGAAAATATTATATTTGGCGCCAAAACCTGGAGGATCACTTTGTTCTTAAAAGATAATTGCGTTTTTAGTCCCAACGCAAATAAAAATTTGTAGCGTATTTAAACTTTAAACTTACTATCCTTTCACATCAAAAAAGAGGGAATTAAATTCATTTCCTATAGTTCTCCTTTTTACCGAATGTGTTTGTTGCAGCAGCAGAATAAAACCACGATGCCAGGCGATCAGCTGCCTTTTTGTTGCTCTGCGGCGGCTGAATACCATTACTGGCAAAAGGTAGTGCGCTTGAAGAGGAAAACACTGCGTCCTGACGCTGATTGGGCATTCTTCACACTGCTGAATATTTATTGGAATTTTATTCTGTGGAAATTTTGGTGCTATTGCATTTTACGCGTCCAATGCCGATACGCGTCCAAACGACTTTTCTGTGCAATAGACCAATTCCCGGAGAGAGGAGGAGAGGACAACATAGGTATGTGGCGACGAGGGTGGGATACTTATGAGTTATGTTTATGTCCAAACGACATGAAAAAGCAGGGCGAAGAATCGATAAATGGGCGCACTATAATATTAGCTAATACCTAAACCTAATACTAGGTACGGAATAAAAGTTGTACATTTATTTTCATGTCATTTTAAAGTCTGAAATGTTCTCTATCGAATGTATATTCAGTTATGGATCAATCGAAATGCGCTTTTTAGATTTTTGTTTCTATTCAAATCTCCCTCCATCCATTGACATTAATATCAATTATCATTTTGGCCGGCTCCTCTCTTTCCGGAGAGTCGGTTCCAAAAGTCTTGTCGCCGGGATAGGTTGTACCGTTGTGCCCCTCCTATTAGGTTAGTATAGTTATACGTAATACCTAGTTCCCGAATGCCCAATGTTTATGCGATAAATACTCTGTTTTGTTGAACACTGGAAACTGAAATAATATGTAATACATGTAACAAACGAGATGGAAATGAATGAGTGAGTGGACACAAAGCGCGCGATAAAAGAGCGGACTGAATAAGTATGTGTACTCGAACAGGAAAGAGTGAGATGCCGCTTCCTCCCGTCTCTCATATCTGGGACCGCTGCTGGCGCAGAATGCTCATCATCCCGTCGGACAGTTTGCGCATCCGACCCCTGTTCCCGCCGCTCTCTGCCAGCTGCAGTCCCGCCCCTGCGCCCGCATCTTCCCCGTCCCCCTGGTCGCTGTTGCCCAGCGAGGCGTGGAGTCTGAGGCTGTTGTTGTGGTTGCTGCGGTGGTTCTGCTCCGCGCTCAGCAGCTGCTCGTCCAGGGTCAGCGCCGTCAGTCTGCGCGGACTCGGCGCCGCCGACAGACTCTTGGTCAGCTTCCCTGGAACACAAACAGTCATTTATTTGTTTGGCTTTTAACGTTTTTTACTTTCTTTTTGCATTTTTGAAAACAGCAGAAGTGGAAATGGCCGGCACAAGTCAACAACACAATCAATCCATCCATCGTTTGTCCCTCTGATGAATGAATCAGCGCCGCCATTTTGGCCCGTGGTGGAAATGCGAATGCAAACAATATTCGTTCCCAGGGCAAAGACAGAATGCAAAGAGGGCCCAGACCCAGAGTCGATCGGCGATGCGCTTTATGGGCGGGCGTCGGCAGATAGATTCATTCGCACTCTCCTCCGAGTCTGCCGCCCATATTTTCAACCGACGCGAAAATAAGAGCGCTGTTGGCCAAAGCAATTCCCAAATGCATTTGGAGGGAATTCCCAATTTATTTAGATTCAATTTCGATTGGTTGTTTCCGCCACGGGACAGGGACAGGGATTCACCACTCACTCTTCTGCGGCAGTTCTCCGCACTGTGCCATCCGCCGATGATTCACTCGAGTGAGCCACTCAATCAATATCCAACACAGCCATTGTTGTGTGGTGGGTTTTATAGAAAAATTCGGGTTTTCCTCAATTCTACCGCCACATCCCCCTTTCCTCAATTCCCCCATTTTTTGCTGATTCAGCGCGTACATATTTCTCCCGCTGTTCCCGCCTTTTGCTCTTCCCCGACTCGCACACGTTATCTGCTCGCCAATCTGTTTCCCCGCTCTGTTTGTTTGCGGTTAACTGGCCAATGTTTCGGTGGAGATGGGACGGCGGGGGAGTTTTGTCGTTTTGTGACGGTTTTCCCGTCTCCCCCTTCCGCCGCCGCCGCCGTCGTTTTTTGCTCCCAGGACGACGCACAAATATTGCAGCGGCGACACAGATTGGATTGATTGTCAGCCGCCGCCAACGCAGTGTCCCCTTTCGTCGGAGAAATGCGTTAAAACGGAAGCGGATGGGTCTTAATTGCAAATGCAGAGGCACACTGGCCGTTGAGACTCCCCTCCCCCGCCACTCATCATTCCCATCCGCCGGTCAATCAAGCCAATTTTCCGGACAAACATTGATTGCCCGGAGCACTCGGGCAAATGAGCCCAATGTGCCCGGGGACCTCTCCCAGCCCCCTCCCTTTGTTTGGGGTGACACATTCAAATATCATCCCAAATCCGTGGATTCTGGTGCAGGCTAATCCCTCCGCCCGTTGCCCAAATTGGCGGATTACGCCCGTTATTTGAGCGCCATTTTAGCCTCCCTCCCCTCAGTCACCGTGAACGCCTCTTCGCGTGGCTCTTCCGCCCCCTCCCCGCTCTCGGCGCACTCTCTCCAAACAGACCCCCCGCCCTCGGCAGCAGCTCCCCCAATGTCGCTCTGGGTCGGCCCTCTGCCGCACCGGCATCGGCCCCCGCTGCGCTTTGACCGCAGCTTCCTGGCGGAGCCCGACAACCAGCTGAAGATCGTCCAGATGGTCCGCCTCCGCGCAAAGGAATTCGCCCATTCACTCCCCTTCCGCTCTAGGCCTGCGGCCTTTTCGCGCTGCTGCTCACCCTGCAGTGCTGGCCCAACCAGTACCGGGGCTACTGCGTGGCCCAGCTGATGGACTTCTTCCAGCTGTTCAACGCCGTCTGTGTGCACTCGTTCTTCCTGGCCGGCACCTTCATCCTCTCGCTGGCGCACCTCTTCAGCGCGCCTGACGCCTTTTACCACTACAACTTCCCGCTCCTCGTGAACCACTCCAATACATATATAGTCGGCCAAATCCACCTCTCGGTGTTCAGGAGAAGTTCTACTGTGCCCTGGCCACCGCCATGTATGTGTTGGGCTCCACGTTCGCACTGATCAACTTGTTCCGGGCCGTCTTCTCGCTGCTCTGGTTCTTCCACGTGGTCCGTCCATTGCCATTGGCAGCACATCACCTCTTTTGGCACTCTTTCAGGCGGCCACTTTTGCTGGCTTTGTCGTCTACTTGATGGACTTTTGGAGGCGCTGGAGAAGGGACAGAGAGAGCAGCAAAGCCGGACTCCAGACGAGCACTTCCCCTTACATCACCTAGCGCCAAAACCACACACATTTTGCGTACATATGCTCCTCATTTCAACACCATTTTTGACTTCCCAGCTTTGCTCATATTTGCGCCTTTTGAATGGATTTATTGTGTACCACTGACCCTTTTTGTGCTCCCCGTCCAGCGACTCTCTCTTCTTCATCGGCGTAGTCGCGGGCGTTAACCGCGAGGAGTGCCTCCGCTTGGGGCTCTTTGACGGCGGAGGGGGCGAAGTCTCCTCGAACTCCTCCAGGACGGTGGAGGCGATGTTGTTGGCGGAAGTGATCTTGTTCAGCAGCGCTATCTTCGAGTCGAGCACGAGTTCTGCGATGGAGTGACCACTCACTCCCATTGAAAATGAATTCCGTGCGCTCACCCGAATTGCCGATGATGGCATTTGTGACCGCGTTCCTGCGTATCGAGGACCCTCTGCTCAGGGCGCTGTCCAGAATGGACGACTGGGCGTGCCGACGGAACTGGAGGCGGACCTGCAAGACGCGACGTTCGGTTGGGAATGTAAATACAAATATAATGTTGTCCCCGCCTGTTCCACGGGCAGCACCCTCCTCCTCTTCCGGGGCAGCTTCTCCCTGGCCTGCGAGTGCGAATAGAACATGGCGAAGTTGGACACGATGACGGGCACCGGCAGGGCGATTGTCAGCACCCCCATCACTGCGCAGAGGCTGCCCACCAGTCGGCCCAAGTACGTCTGGGGCGTCATGTCCCCGTAGCCGACCGTTGTCATTGTGATCAGTGAGAACCACAGGCCGACGGGGATTGACTGAAAACGGGACTTTTGGAGTGAGTGTCCGCCTCCTCGAATGTGGCTTAGAGGAGACCGTGAACTGATTTCCCGGATTGTCCTCCGTCTTCTCGGCGTAGTAGATGAGAGTGGCGAAGATGACCACGCCGAGTATGAGGAAGAACACCTCAAAAGGGTCTCTGGTACATTGGACACCACCATTGCATTGTTTGGGCACCCACCAACAGCATCAACTCTTTGGCGGATGCGCGGAATGTGTGAATGAGAATTTGGAGGCCGCGATGGTGCTGTGTGAGTTTGAACAGCCGCAGGATCCTGATCATCGACAGGAACTCGACCAGGTCCTTGGGCGCCTGGTCCTTCAACAGCCGGACCAGCACTGCGTCCGTGTAGAAACTGGACGACGAATGATGCAACATAATGCAACATCGTTGTCAACAAGAACCCCCAAAAACACAACCTCAGCGTTGCGACCAGGTCGATCACGTTCAGCGGGTACTTGAAGAACTTGAGCTTGTCCGGGCAGCATATGAAGCGGACGAGAATCTCGAACGTGAACCAGAGGTTGCACACAAATTCGATCTGCGACCATAACGCAATAAGCCTACCCCATAAGTCAATGGGAAACCTGCGAAAATATTTTGTGCGGCTCCGTTCCGCCCTTGTTCAAGGGAATGTATTGGTGGTGCTCGAAGTCGGAGGAGTTGTTGTCCGCGGACGGGGAGGACTGGAGGACGGGAATCCGGAAGCTGGGGTGGGTCTTGAAGCAGAACGAGAAGATGGACACGCAGATGAAGCACACGCTGACGCTGGCCACCACCTGACTGCGGTGGGCACCACTGACACTTGGACTCGGACAAACCTTCGCCGCGCTGGAGGAGTACGGTTCGTCGAATAGGGCCCATATCCGGGGTTTGGTGCGCATCCACCAGTTCACTGAATTGCCCAATCAATTGTTCGCCGCCTCCATCCCGTGCATTACGTCGCCCCTCCCAGAAGGCCTCCTCCCAGCCGAACTTCTTCATCTGCTGCTGCTCCCTCGTCTGCGGGTCCTCGTCCTTCAGGTAGTCCGTGTCCAGCTTGTCCAGCACTGTCAGCGTCTCCTGCGTGTCGCGGTGCTGAATCCGCGTTCCCCTTGGCTCCTGTTCCTCCTTTGTCCGCTCCCACCTGCGTGTAGGTCATCCAGCAGCACGGCTCCACCTGGTTGGCGTCCAGTCCCCAGTACTCCAGCTCCTCCTCGAACAGGGGACCGCACACCGACGTGGGGTAGTGCAGCTTTCCGGTCCGGTAGTAGTTCAGGATCTGCTCAAAGACGGCCGGATGCCGGTCGAAGAAGTACTCGTTGAGCAGCGGGTCGTAGTTGGACTGGGCGGGGGTGAGCCGCGACAGACGCGTGGCCGGGATCTTCTTCAGCGTGGCCTGGTACGTCTCGTGCCTGATGCCGCCCACGTTCAGCACTACCCGCTCGTCCATGCAGAGCACCGGCGAAACTGCAAAGTGCGGAATGGCGCAGAAGGGGACTCTGGGAAAGCGTTCGGAGTCCCCTCTCCTGTTCTGGTTTTGATGACCCCTTCCTGCTGGACTCTGGCTTTTGGCTCGCCCCTTGCGTGTGGGGCAGACGGAATCTAATAAAATTGATTCCGCCCGAAACGGAATGGGCGGGTGGCCGGCGGAAGAGGCCCTTTTTATGAGTGGGGGATTTCCCCGCAGGATGCACCAAGTTAGGCAATTTAATTAAAGCCGTGATGCCTGCCCCGTTCCTCCTTGGCAGCGGCCCATTAAACGGCGGCAGATTGGAAGGCCTTTTTCTGTTTCATTTGGGGCCAAAGGCGCCATTTGGCGTTGTGCAGCGGGATATTTTCACGCGCCAGAATGGAATTTGCATTCGGAAATGGACCTTCAAATGCCACGGAAAGTGCAGCGCTGCTCCACCGGAAAATTCGGCGGCACTCACTCCCTTCGGCTTGCCTCTCGAGAGGACGGGGGGCGAATCGACGGGTGGGGGAGGTGCACGGGGAGAGAGAAGAACAGGAACCATTCGGACGGGCCAAGGGACCGACTTTCGCAATTATACTATTTGCGCCACAATCCGATGATCGAACTTTATTTGGCGCTTTTGGGGATGAAAAATGGCGGAATTTAAACATTCCGCGGGGGAGGGGGGAGCAGTTCAGCGATCGGACAACAATTAATTTCGGCCACCGATGAAACATTATCGCTCCCGGGGGAAGGTGTGGATGGGACGGGCGAATTGCGGCCGCGGACTCTGGCTTTGTGCTGCGGTGGATTCGGCTGACAGGGGAGGGGGGATGGGCCATCAGACGGCGGGGGGAACAGTTGGCGAAACAATGGGTTTGGCCGACGCGAAGAAAATAATCACTCCGCGGCAATAAACAAAACACAACCGCCTTTTGGCCAGCAAAAAGGGCGCCACGACATCAGACGCTCTCTGGCCACTTTTTCTCATCCTCCGATGGAGAACATTCCGCGTTTTGGAGCAGTTCCTACGCACCCGGAGACCTCCGCAATGACCCTCACTTATCATGCACTTCCCACCTCTGTAGATCGTTGATCCGGCCGACTGGTTGCGTCGCATCATTCCACGGGATTCAGCCCAAATCAATACGGGGGACAGCAGCACTTCGTTTCGGCCACAATATAATTCTATTGCGCTTTCCTTTGCATTTGAGGGCGCCGTAAACGAGGAGACGGCGGCGCAAAGCGAAAGAAACAACTCTGAGCACTGCGCCGCCCAGAGGAGGCCAACAAGTCAGTTCAGTTCGCAATTCGCGTTCGCAGCAGAGAGGTGGGGGAAACGTTTGCAATTGTTCGCGTGCACTCGCATTTTGGATGGCAACGAGCGACAGTGCGAAATTGAATTTACTAGGTAATTCATCTGGCCTACCGTGAGGAGCGGTGGTGCGACCCAAAGACATTGGGGCGAGGAAGGGCGGCAGTAAGAGCATGTCTTTTGGCCGTGGCCTCTCGATTTGTGGCCGGGAAGTGGAAAAACGTTTGAATCGGCAAATTTGTGTGTGGGGAAGTGCCAAAAAGGAAAGTACGCAAATTGAATAAACCCGGTTGGCCCGTCCGAATGGTCCTTTTTCGTCACCAGCATTTTGTCTATCGGCAACACAATGCTGGAATTAAAGGGAGAGAAAAAGGTGAAAGGGTTTTGGAGTGAATGGGCGCATTGGGAAAGGTGAAAAAGCGCTGCGAGGGCAAGGACGTGCATATTGGGTGCCTTTCTCGCGTTTTTGGGCCAGGCCATTTCATTTCAGCGCGAAACGTCATTAAAAGGGGCCAGGGGGAGTGCTATCGAATGAATGAATATCAAATAAATCCCTTCCTGGGTCCGTCTGAAGGGAAAATGGGAGTGTTTGTTGGCGGCGCGAAAACAATGCCAAAAGGACACCGAGAATGGGGGGCAGTTGTCGAACGGGCGAGAGATGTTTTTTGCTTCCAATGGCAAATGAACTCAACTCGGGGAAAGTGCTAAGTGTGCGGAGCGTCCTCCCACGGCCACATTCATCCCATTTCGTTCTGGGCAGATGAATGTCGTCTGTCTGTCCCCTAATTTATTTTTCAGAGAGCGAATTTGCGATTGCTCCAATTTTCCCAGGGAAGGAATTTTCGCGTGTGCAGGATTCCCCATCCAAACAGTGTGTTTGTTACGGGCAATATCCCCACCTCCCGTGTGTAATAACTAATAACAATAATAAATAACAATAATAAGCCCGCCGCAATTGGCCGTCCCAATTTTGCGCTCACCTTTCTGCAGGTCTATCAGCATTTCGCTGGGCCGCCGCGAGCCCATGCTGAGGCTGCCAAACCTCCCGCTGCTGCCCAGGTACATTTTGTGGCTGGCGCTCAGTCCCTCTCGCTCGCAGCGCCAACTACGGCTCCGGCTGCTGACTCCTCGAGCGAAAGAATTGTGCGCCTTATCGGATTACAAGTGCTGCGAAGGTGAAGGCAATGATGCCTGCGGAAATGGGGCGAGTAATAATGGAAATGAAATAGCGGTATTGCGCCGTTCGTTTGGGGAGAAATGGGCTCGCAGCTGCAGCAGGCAGAAGAGCAATCTCAGGAATTGGGTGGGCCCAAGAGAGGGGGAAGAAGGACTGGCGAGCGAAACACATTCGAAAATGCAATTTAAACAAAGCAGAAATGAAGAGGAGTTGGACTGGAACGAACGACTACGACCGACCCTCTTCCCTCTCTAGAGCGGGAAACAGTGAAAAACTGGTGCGGATTCACTCATCAGTCATTGTTGTATGCAGATGTAGATGTCAACGATCCGCATAAATTCAATTTGGTAGGTTAATGCACCGTTTTGTCTTTTGTGAGAATTTTGAGAGTGAATTGAGAGAAAGAGAAGTCGCCTCTCATTCAACTTCCTTATGCGGTGCGTTTTTTGGGGAGACTCAAATTCCGCTTCGTTTCCCTCTTGCGCCAAAATGTGAGAATCCCCGGTCCCGCCCCCGGTCTCAGTCAGACCCACTCCGTTTGGCCCCCGAAGAGTGAGTGAGTGCTGCCGTGGCGAGCACCCGAAATGGGGATTAATAAGAAGAGGCAGCCGAGGAAAGAATAATACCCCCAGTGCTCCGCTCCCATTTCGAGACTCTTCTTTCCTCAGGTCTTTGCCTTTCCCCGCCCTACGTTCAAATCAATGATGGCCCTAAATTGCATTATTTTGCGCCTTCTCTAATAAGACAATGGACCCCCATGAAAGTAAGTTCCATTCCCATATTCTATTTATTGCTCCTCACAACAATCCATCTCTGCACATGCAATAGCCGCGAAATAAATCAAATTGCAGTCAAGGGAGAGGATGCGGGAGACATGCGGTGCGCCGCCGTCCTTTCAACAAAAAGCACCTTTTGGCATTGTTCCGTTGCCCTCAAATCGTTTTTGTGACGTACCCAACAACGTCAAGGCAGAAACGGAGTCAGAAATAGTACGAACCCAAAAAGGACATCGTTGAGACTCAAAATAGTGAGTGTTGAGCAGTGTGTGTTTTATATCAGTATCTTTGAATTTGAATCAAAAAATATTGTTTCGTCTAGTCTCTGTCTATAATAATAAACCAGTCTTTGGGATGCCAACAATCGGTGAAAAGGACAGACACGAAGAATAAAGAGTGAAAGAAGACGGATGAGCGAATGAATTGAAAGGGAAAGAACCATGCCATATTTGGGTTGGAATATAGTGAATGAACAGAAAAATCGCTGGCGAATCACCACAATAAATATTATTTGCAATAATAGTTTTTATGGAAGAACTCGAACAGAACGACGATGAATAATAAGAGAATGAAACACAGATTTCGATAATAAGGGTTAAATATGCGGTTAAAAGTTCAATGATCGCTCACAGGATAATAAAACAGAGCCCATTCGGATCAAAAATGTTGGCTTGAACGCGCACCCCGTATTTCCAAAATGCATAAGCACGACACCCAAATGGTCAAACCCACACCGAAAACTAATCGATAACTGCTATTAATGGCCTGGTGTCATGCTTAGTTTCAATGTCAGACAAAAAACGGAGGAAGGATCGGATTAATTAAGTGGGGAGGAAGGAATACCACTCATTAGTTCAGCGGAATAAGTTGAGCAGTGGGCGCCACTGGGGGAATGGTCTTGGTGGTCGGTGAGCCGCGTTGAAGCCGATCGCCGACAAAACGGAGGAATCTCAGTGCCATCACTGTGCAGATCTGGACGGTGATGACCAGCAGGATGACTTGGCTCGTCTGGAAGGACCAAATATCAAAACAATCGAACACTATCTGACGTACCGTCCAGAGTCCCTCAGACGACCTGGCATCGAACTGGGAGCTGACCATGATCGGCATCGCCCCAAGAGAAGGGGGCGAGGAAGTGCTGTGCAACGGCGGAATGGTCACGCCGATCCCACCAGTGAGGCAAGCTAAAGGGCGCATTTGGCTTAATCAATTCAGTTTTTGATTCACTATACCCCCTTCTCCGCAGTGCGAGTCGCTGGCGCTATAGCCGACGACTGGCGAGAGCATCGGCCGATAGAAGTAGCCGCCCCCGCCGGTGGTCTGCACCGTGGTTGCGACCGCCTGGAGCTGCGAAGAGAGGCGTCGTATTTCCCTTTGCAACTCCGATATCTGAAGTGAAGAAGGTGAGCAACAGGTACATTGGCATTGGTATTCTGCCGAACCTTCTCCTTCATGTCCTGTTCAACCCTCCGCGTCTCCTGTTTCGCCGCTATTTCGGCCGCCTTGGTCAGCTTCTCCTGCTGCTTCGCGAACTCATCCCGGGCTATGCTGGAGCAACGCTTGCTCAGTTCCAAGGAGAGCTGCTCTCCGCCCAGAGACATGTTCTGCTCGAGGGCTGCCACGCGCTTGTTCAATTTCATGAAAACTGACTCCTTGTGCGTTGAGCTTGTCCCTGGCAGGGGTCGCAAATTTGCTGAAATTGGCAAACAGAGTCCCATTGCAAATTGAGGCTAAGAACCTTTGTCCACTACTTTGTTAGCTACCACAGGCTTCTGGGGTTGCGTCTGCTGTGGAGGCAGTTGTTGTTGTTGTTGTTGTTGTTTGATTACGAAATTTGTTTCCTGATAAATTGTTTGAACAATATTCATAGAGTGAATCTCAACACCTTATTGGCAACAACTGGCTTCTGATTTTCCCCGTCAGCAGTTTTCTCTCTCGCTCCATTCCTTGGACAAGTCAATGGAACGAGGCTGAGAGGACAGAGTGCATTTTTGCCCGCCGATATCCTGTTGATGAAGCTGAGTTGTGGCGAATAGAATGGGCCTCTTCTTGTTCTTCGATTGTTATTTGCTGGTTGTGGTTGCAAGCCTTTTCTCAGGAAAAAGGTCCAACAAAGCAACGTGCACTGCCGCTGTAGGGAGGGATCGCTAGGACAGAGACTGCAGAGCTTCGCCGGATTGCGGAAAAGAGACCGCCTAAATATTTAAAGCATAAATTCCCAACTGGAATATTAATCCTATTATTTATACCTCCAGAGACGTGCTGACATGGTTGAATTTTGCCTAGGACGCTGCTCAGCCGTGCCATTTCGGTTTTCCAATTTTGCCTTAAGAAATGCCTGTCCGAGGACTTCCTTAAGGTTGGAGCCGAATTGCATCACATCCACCACTATATTCTTCAGCACGTTTTCGGTACTCGGCCTGCTGCGAATTGTTTCGACGGGTCGTTCATCCTTTTGGCTTTCCACGAGAATGAAGTTGGTAGTGGTCTTGGCGGGACTTTCCTCGTTTGCGTCATCCTCTATAATTGTTGCTTCTGCACTGTTCGTTTTTGAGACATTTCCATCGCCACTTTGTCCATTAATATTCGTCTCATTTTTCCGTTCATCAGTATTCTCATTGGAGTGCTCCAACTGCAAAATGGTTTCATTCGTATTTTAACCAAATTGGTTGTGCCCACACTGCACTCCGCCGCCACCTCTCCGTTCGTGTTGTTCTCGTAGTCCTCATAGAGCGGGTCCTTTTCCGGAACGGTCATTTTTTGGGTGGAAAAGGTCGGAAGTTCCATCTGCTGAATTGGGATCACGGGGACCGGCTCGATGATGGGCAACGAGGAGGAGGCGGCCTCCGCCTCATACTCATCGACCATTGAGGTGCCATACAGTCGAAAGGTGCTCAGCGTACAGAAGTGCTCTTTGCCGTAGTGCGAAAGTAACTCCAGCTGCACATAATGCAAAATCAATCAATCAATCAATCAATCATTGGATGTTTTGTTCAGAGACTTGCCTTTATGAATTTGGAGTAGGATGTGCGGTCGGTGACCGAAAAATGTTGAATTTGCCGATTGTCTTGTGCCTCGAATTCCCCTATCGGCAGCCACTCTTGCGTGGGGTAGCGCTCACTGCCCCAAAGCCGAAAGTCTTTCGGATTCGAAGAGAAGAGTTCGAAATTGGCGATTTCCAGAGAGGATGGCTGAATCAATTTCCCGAATCAAACTTCAAAATTGAAAAAACACATTAATTGAGACTGACCTGGATGGTCTCACACAATTCTATGATCAAGAATTTGTTCTGAGCCCTTTCACAAGGGTTCCGCATGTAGTCGTCCCTTTCCGGGTCGTTGAGGATCGCTCCTCTGTTTTCCGCCTCATCGTTGGAATAGAGCACTTTTGCGCCGCATTCTTTCGACGCGTAGTTGCGTTTCTGATGGGGATGGTCGTCGGCGGATTGGAGGGGAATTTGCGAAACAAAGTGCAATGCCGACGGGTCCGTTGGGCCCCGATCGGGGATTTCGGTCTCGCGCCTCAAATTTATTTATTGGCTCAGCATAACCCAAAAAACTCACCCATTCTTCTCTGTCTTCTCGTCCTTTATTGCTATCTCTTCGAAATTGTTCGACATTTTCTTCTCATCTTGGCGGATTATTTCGGTATCAAATGATTTCGTTTCCGCGTTTGTTAAAATGAATAGAGGTACGTCCGGCTCCCCTGAAATATTGAGAATGCTCAAGCAGGTAAAAATATTCTACCGGTCGTTTCCCTTTCATGTCCAATATTGTCCTGTCCTTCCGATGCCGTAGAAGACTGCCCGTGCTCAGCTGGGGTCACTCTGCCGAACATAAGCAATAGAAATAGAATGCAGATTGTTGCGGAAGATGAAGTGGCTGCTACCGTCCGCCCTCGTATAGCCATAAATGGCTGGCTGATCGTGCTCGATTTGTTTCTGAAAAATCATAAATTAATTGAATGGCGTTATTCAGTACAGTATTTAAATGAAAGGCCACTTGAAATTTATAAGAGGTAACACCAAAAAGATTTAATTAAACAAGCAACACGATGATCATTATAAAACGTGAATAAATATAGAGCATCGTCGTTCATCAATTTTGTTGTCCTTTGATCAATCCTCGCGCAAAGGAAGGCTCTCTTGGTAAATCTAAATTGATTTAATATAAAATATTAGCGTTTTTGATTAATTTTAAAATAAACCTGATCGTCGCCCGCCTTGATCCAGAACAACTTGATGCCGTCACCGGTTGAGGTTTCGCGTTCGGCCAACACACGAAACGCGTCTCGGAGCAGCTTTTGCGCCCTTTCCAGAGTCAACTTCGGTTGCTTTTCAACGGCTTTGCGATCCAGTGTGGCGAAGTCCACTTGATTGTCGAGGAAAGATTGCAGAATCGACCCTCCAGCACCCGCAGTATCGGTAGAACGGCGTTCGATGTTACCAACCGGATCGTAGCAGTAAACGGCTCCTTTTCCTTAAAGGAAGGGATAATTTAAGCCAATCACAATTAGCTATATTCGTACCAGCTTCATCAATGCCGCAAAGGATGCTTCCTGTGTAATAGGGGAAGAATCTGCGATAGTAAAGCGAGCGAGCCAACATCTCCGCACAAAGATCCACTGGCATGTCGTGCTGGTATTGAAATGCATAGTACTCGAGACGGGACTAAAATATTTGAATAAAATCAATGTCCGAACTCTGATATCCGTGCCTGAAGCAAACGTTTCAGCTCCAACACATCTCCATAATATCCACAAGTGCCCAAAAGGATCTTGCTGCTCCTATAAGGTTAATTTCGCACTTTTCTCTACATAATATGTATTCAAACTGCTTTTTAACTTACAATGGATAAATTTTCTCGCAATTACGAGTCAAAATGTTGACCTCCGCTTGGCTCATTCGAGTATCACTTGCCACAACTAGAAAATCGCTGCCAGCAATTGCAGCGCATGTACTAAAAATAAAGGAGAACATCTCAGCAATTAGTGTTCATTTTTGTCGCTTACCCCCCTTGAACCGCGTACGGATTCCACTCTTGAGCTCGCTTGATAGCAGGAGACATTTTCGGCATACCAGCAGTAGAATGATCCATGTGCTCCTTGAATCGGTTCATACGATCAAGCGGTGCCTTCTCCAAGAAGCTGTAGTTGGCCATCCTCTTGATAAATAAATATGTAATTTGTCGATAATATGAATAGGTTCGGAAACGAAATCAATAACTAGGGAAAAACAGCAAAAATAGGCTTCAAAGTGCAATAAAATTACGAACAACGAATAAACTAGCAGCTGGCCCAGCAATAGTAGCGAGAGGAGACTGCAAAAAATGATGAGAAATCAAAAAACAAAAAAGAGAAAAGGAACAAGGGAAATATAAGTAAAAATAATGATGAGTTGAGCGGATCGAGTCATTTCATTGCGCACGTTTCATTGCACACGTTTCATTGCGCACGTTTCATTGCCCCCATTTCATTGCCCGGTATCGTTGCATTGCGCACGTTTCATTGCCCATGTTTCATTGCACGCGTTTCATTGCCCGCTGCTAATATTTAAAAATTAAAATCAATATCGCATTTAATTAATCTATAATGTCTTTCATGCTTTCATCTACTCAAATTAGTTTAATTTTAGATCTATTTAAATAAAACTTTAGCCCAAGGTTATTTCCCAATCAACCAACACCACAATGCTTTGCTTTTCTTTGATCCGAATCAACCCATTCATCCCCATCCAAATGATCATCGATTATCTTTCCGGAATTTCCCACAATTATGAAATGGTTCCGTAATCACTTTCCAATCAAGTCTATCTATCCAATTCTCATCGGGGAATCGTTATACATTATGAAATTGCTTGGTGATCACTTTTCTTCAACTGTGTTGTATCCAATTCTTGTCACAAAACACTCTTCTCCAACCCAATTTTACGATGTTTTTTACTTCAATAAAATTACCAATCCGGAGTACTAGTTTATTGATTAAAAATCTATTAGAAAATTTTTTTTTTATTTTATCTTAAAAGAAGCAGCGGGCAATGAACCGATACCGGGCAATGAAACGTGTGCAATGAAACATGGGCAATGAAACGTGCGCAAACGACCCCCGCCGAGAGTTGAGTGCTGACTGCGGACCTACGGACCAAGCAGCAATCAGCCATGCAGGAAGAAAAGGAGTGTGATTTGAATGAATGACGTGTAATAATAATAACTAATACCTATAAACTAAAAAGGAAGGGAAAACATGTGATGAAATGATGATCTGATGACTGATCGATCGCTATCCTTTCGGAGAGTCCAAATGTTTGGTTGCCAGAGTACAAAATATTATAGTGTCCACAGCTGGAATGAACTTCTGGTATCTTTATTGACTCGGGGGATAGGTATTAATATTAAGTATAATATTTATCTTTTATCCTTTATCTGATTGATAAAACAGTGAATCTTCAAAACTCAACAGCGATGTGTTAATTAAAAATAAATAATTGTCAATTAATGAATGTTTCCCCATGTAGCACATTCTTCCGTCCCCATATAAAAGATATAACAAACAAAGGTACATCCATTTTCTTTCACTCAAACAACTCAATTGCGGCTTTGGTGGTTGCCGGCGCCACGACCGCGATATGAAGGGTGGCCATTTCCGCGGAAGCCAAGGCGTCCCCCTCCAGCTACCCCTCCTGCAATCATGCGCTTTGCCGGATCAATACGACGCCAAACAAAACGCCTAAATTCCAGAAAATTCTGCATATCTATTCTTCAATTAAATTGAAAACAAACATCATTTCGCGCAACTTGACATTGGATTCCTAAATTCACCAAAAATTGTGGAAAAACAGAAAGCGTATCCATTATCCAATTAATAATACATACTTACATACCTCTTCCTCCTGTGGGCCAGTCCAGCTGTGGTTCTTCTTCATATCAAGACGAATGTTCATGAGCACCTTTCCTCCTTCATTGAGTCCATCCCAAAAAATGGGTTTGTTCGACTCATCTCTGTTCTTGCGCCAACCAGTGCCAAAGAACTAAATTGTTGAAATACACAAGACAAATTTAA
>VAHH01000167.1:0-50137 GCA_013357305.1 Radopholus similis
TCATTTTATTTTTGACTGTGGGTAAATTCCTTTATTTTGTGGGTATTTTCATTTTGTTTTGTGGGTATTTTCTATTTATCTCATTAATTATTAAAGTGTAGCCAAGTGGGCTATTTTGGCTTAAAGCCTAGGCAGGCTTATGCTTATGCTTATGTCTAAGCCTAACGTGTAGCCGAGTGGGCTATTTTGGAAACTTAGGCAAAGCTTATTTTAATTCAGCAGTGGGAATAAATATTTGCCTTTTGTGTACCAGCGCCCAGCGGTTATTTCAATTTACAAATTTACAATTTACCCAGGCGCTAGAGCTAGGCGAAATTTGCGAATTGGCGAAAAAAGTGGTTCTTAGTTCTTACTTATAGGTAATTACCTAATTACCTATTATGCCAAAAATAAAACAAAATTAAATAAAATTTCTTTATTCAGATCCAATTCAGACCTTCAGACTTCAGAGATCCCCAGAAAAACCCCATTCTTACTCTCATTCTCTCACATCAATTTTTACGCAATTATTTATATTGAACAAAATGATGCAGATGCAGCAAAAAGGTGGCGCTGGTCCATCTAGTGCAGATCGGTCAGCAAGATCAATCTTCGGTTGGAATTAGCAAAAATTAATTTTAAATCATATTATTTTTAGTCGGGAATATTTCCTATGATGTTAATGAAGAAGAATTGAAAAAGCTCTTTTTGGCGGTACGGCTGTATAGTCAGTCTTCAACAAAATAACTTATTTTTCAGTGTGGACAAATTGTTGGATTTCGCCTCGTTCACGACAGGGAAACTGGCAGACCAAAGGGATTCGGGTTCTGTGAGTTTGCCGAAGTGCAGCATGCCGAAGCGGCAATACGCAATTTTAACGGATATGAGTTGCGCGGACGTTCGCTTCGTGTTGACTCGGCTACCGGCAATGACCGTAGCGCGGATGAAGTTGGTTTATGGCTGACAATGGGTGGGGGTATAAACAAAAATGCAGGTACAACAATTCCAAATGACGCTGAGTAGACCCCAGACTAACGAAGAGCAAAGTCCTTATGGTCCGGAATCGGAGAAAGGGAAAGCGCCAGAAGTGATTGCACGAACTGTGGCGTCAATGCCACCGGAGAAAATGTTCGAATTGATGCGCTCAATGAAAGAGACTGTAAACAACAATCCACAAATGGCTCGCCAATTGCTCATTGAGAATCCGCAGCTTTCTTACGCTCTTTTACAGGTGTGATGTGTGAAATCGAAAAATACAGATGATTTATTTGCCAGGCGCAAGTGGTGATGCGCGTTGTCGATCCGAAGATTGCTTACCAAATGTTGCATCGAGAACAGGCACAGCCATTGGCGCTTCCAGGCGGAATGCCGCAGCACCAATTCCAGGGACCTCCGCCGCAATTCAACGTTCCGCCGCCAGTTATGCCGCAACAATTCCAACTTCCTCCCCCTGGCCAATTCCATGGTGGCTTTCCGCCAATGAACGTGAACATGCCACCGCCCGGAATGCAGCCGATGGGCGCGAGTTTCCCTCCGCAACAAACCTCGCCGGTTCCGCTGAATGCTGTGCAGTCTCAACAGCAACAAGCTCCACAGATGCAAGCACAGCCACCGCAACAGCAGCAGAGCAGCGATAACTTGGATGAGGAACAGCAGGCACAGATGCTGGTGAGTCAAAGATCTAACCTAATTGCGCAGCAATTGACCCATCTACCAGGTCCGTGTTCTACAACTGACTGACGAACAAATTCGCATGTTGCCGCCTACGGAACGCGCACAAGTAATTGAGTTGCGCAACCAATTGAGAAACGCGGGAGCAACTGCTTGACCAAATCAAGGATACGAGCGAGTTCACCCACCACCTCGTACATTTATGCAATTCTGTTAATTTATTGTTTTACTTCGGAATTCGTACAAAATAAACTTCTCATTTTTATCCAATTGGGTGCAAGAATAATTTGCATTGAAGCGTGAGTGTAATCCATCGAAACGATATTTAGCCATTCATTCATACATCCTGTTTGTCCAGCACCCCTTCTACAGAGCGAATGACAGCCAGCCCAGAATGAGCATTAGCCCTTTAAAAGTCAGTTCACGACCCATCATTATTTAAAGCTCACCTCCGAGCGGAGTGACAGTCCGGACCTTGTCATTATTCCAAATGCCATAAGCGTAGCAGGGAACACTGAAGAATCAAACGAAAATGATTCGAGGGATTAAAATATTTAAAATCCATACCAAAACAATAGAATACCAGAAGCGAAAAATGCAGCCGTAACTGTCGGGTAACGAGCTTTCGTCGCAAATAAGAGGGCCAATGTGTGGATAAAATGGTGTTTGCTTCCATTTTCCACCGCCTTCTTGCGTCTTTCGTCAATCGTTGGGTCCACAGTCACTAATTCGATGTATTTATTATCCGCCAATTTATTATGGCAGGTTAAGTTAATAACCTTTGTGAGCACTCAATGCTGACATCGCGACAGCAGCAGCTCCAGAAATCCCTGCCAAGCGCGTAATTCCGTGAATTGACATGTGGCAGAGGCCATTTCCATGAATGAACGTGGTTCTCGACGGTTTTGAAGCAGGTGCTTCCAATTGGGAAGGTTTGATGCCAATCCAAGACCAAACTTGCTGCTGCATTGATATTGAGTAGTTGGCAACGGATTTGAGTGCTTGCTGTGCAGATTCCATGTTGATTAAATACAAATATTAATACTGTCTGATTATCCTCAAAATCAACAAAACGCAAAATGATGAGAAATCGAAAAATGCTGATTTTGCGACAAAATGGCCATACTAATAACGTTAACGAAAGGCAACACTTTGTTTGTTTGTTATTGATAAGAAGAATTTGCTATGCCCTCAGTATCTCAATCATGTGTTTACTAATATTATTTACTTAGTAGAGTAAGTAGTAATACATATGTTCAATGGAAGTGAAAATGGATATTGGATAGTGCAGAGTTCAGTGTTCAGCACTAACGCCAGTGCTTTATTTTAAAACAGTGGAAATAAAACGGAGCAAGGAAATCGTTTTAAAATTTGAGTAACCGGACGAGCGTATTCTTCGGATAGTTTCTGATGAAGTACTTCCTTGTTTCACTTAATTTTCAATTTATGGAAAATAATGTATTTGAAAAAGATTGGCCCACTTGAACACCAGCAGATACAACCCGACCACCGGGGCGAATAACCACACGAATGAGGGTGGAGATTGGACGTTCATCAAATATTGAAAGGCGGGCGTGTACACGAACAGGTTGAGCAGCAGTATTTCGATGATCACCGCGAACACACTGACCAAATTGGTTATACCATGCTGGAAGATGGAGATTCGCCTCGTGGTGCACATGTACAAATGGAACACTTGGGACATCACAAGCGTTACTGAAAGTGTTTGTCGACTATTTTGCCTCAAGCTTGTTCTCCTTGCTTTGCCACGCAGCTGCCGCCTGTCTCCGCACACGCACCTGTTGCTGGCTGTCGAGAGATTCACCGTTGCTCAAAGTCAAATTGGCCGATTCATGGCGCCAGTGATGCTCGGAGGTGTACAGCAGATCGATCAGGGGAATATTGTTGTAAGCGTACACGCTAAGGTAAGAGGCAATGCATCCAAGAGTAATAAACGTTCCCGAGAACAAATAGGAGTAGAGCAACAATCTTAGTGAAAGAAAATGGATGAGAGGGTTGGAGTGAAAGAGGTTGCCTGCTCGAAACCAGCTCTGTATTCCTGTTCCGGGGAGGAATCTTCATAATGTCGCGTTCCGGACTTTCATAGGCCAATGAGACTGCGGGCGGCAACTCGCTGGCCAAATCCACACTGAGGATTTGGAGGGGCTCAAGTCCCAACGGCATTCCGAGCGTGAAGTTCAGAATGATCGGGCACACCTCAGGCCACAAATGCGCAAGTGTGTATGCAATTGAGAGTCCTGATTGGGTGAACCAATGAATAAAATGCTATTCCGGTTCACTTAGATTGTCGAAGAGCAGCCGTCCCTCTTCGATGCCCTTGACAATGGAGGCGAAGTTGTCGTCATTGAGCACTCTTAATTAATAACAGATCAACCAGTGAACAATGAATGGATCAATCCATTCGTTCTCAGTTCTCACATATCCGCCGCTCTCCTTGCAATGTCGCTCCCGTTCACGCCCATCGCAATGCCTATGTTCGCCTTGGCCAGTGCGGGCGCGTCGTTCACTCCGCCGCCCGTCACGGCGACTGTTTCCCCGCGCTTCTGGCACTGCTCCACGATGAGCAGCTTCTGTTCGGGCGTTGTGCGTGCGAACACGATGTAGCGATGTGCAAGCAGTCGGTCCCATTCCGCCTCACTCATTTGAGCCAGCGATTCGCCCAAACACACGGTCCAGTCCACATGCGGGTTCAGGTCCAGACTGAGCTTCACCTGTTGAGTGCCGCGGGACTTGACCTGAGAACGAAAAAGCCATTTATAAAACCCGTCTCTCCACAGCCTCACTTGATCGTTTTTGCACGCGATCAGTCCGATTTGGGAGGCAATTGCGGAAGCAGCGGTGGGATGGTCACCAGTGATCATGAACACTTTGATGCCGGCGTCCTTGCACTGCTGGATGGCAGCAGCCGTTTCATTCCTGAATTGAGCGACTCCATCCCACCAATTCTGTTGTTGTCTGTTGCCTGGGCGGGTCCATGATGGCAGCCATACTAAATATAAATATTTGAAACAACCATTTTATCAGTAAGCAAATGTATATGTAGGTATGTCTCCGCTGTTGCACTTGCCCGAGGAAGGTGAGTCCCTCTCGCGGGTACTTGTCGCAGTCCGGCGTGAATTTGGTTCCGTTCAGCGTGCGGAATGTTTTCTGCGCGAAGGCAAAAACGCGACGGCCTTCAGAGCCGAAATGGTCCCTTTGAGGAGGCAATCTTTTTTCCGTTGAATGAAATCCCAACCAAGCCGCTTGGCACTCTTTGCGGAACTCGTCCGTTATGGGGCGCAGCTCGTCATTGATTGCCACCTCCGAACAGCGACTGAATGGGGCAATGGCCATTTTGACATTTTGAGTCGCGCCCCTTCCTTCCATTCCCACCTCAAAATCACCTCAGGCGCACCCTTGATCATCACTGCATATTCGCACTCCTCTGCGGCTGCTGGCGATGCGCCAATCGGCGGACTGCCCCTTCTGTCGCTGTCCCCCTCCACCGAGGGCAACGGCGTGAGCAGGCGTCCGAACTGCGGTTTTGTTGTGGCCCCCAGGTGGTGGCTGCCGCTGCTGGCCAGACACTTGACCACCACCAGTTGCCAGCGACGCACGGAGTTGAACGGGATTTCCAGCATCACCTTCGTCAAACACCCTGAGACAGGGATTGCTCCATTTGCCCACTTTGTATCTGTTGCGGATGCCCTCCACACTTGCCACCATTTCCACGTAGCGGAGCAGCGCCACCTCCGACGGCGACCTTTTACCGTGTCAAATTCAAATTAGCAACATCTATTGCGTTGTATGGAGATAACAAAAAAAATTCTTGGTTTGGATTTGACATTTGTTATTTCAGAATTTTCGTCTGCGAAGCTTAAAGCTAACCCGATGAGGTCGTTGGTGCGCTTCTTCGGCTTCGGCCACCTTTCAAATCAATAATTATCTTTTAAAAACATAGAATGCTACAAATCTACCAACCCCAGAAGAGGCACAATTTTTGGCCTTACATATTTGTCTATCATGAGAGAGATATTATGATTTATGATGCCTTGATATAAACTATTACATTCGGGAACCGTTACCGTTCCAGGTCGCCTTCGGGCAGCTCATCGGTGAGCGCCTCCATTCGCGATAAGTCGTTCGTGGACGGAATGCGCACGGACTCGTGTCCAGATTGGTCCCTGCGAAGGAAGGAATGTTGAAGTCGGATAATTGCCAAAAACACCCACACGACGGTAAATGTCTTTGTTTGACGCGCGGCAATCCGGGTCTTGTCGCGCAATTCGCGCTCCAACGCCAGCTGAGTGCTGACGCGACGCAACGAGCGCCTGGACCGCTCAAAGTGCGCCTTGTTGCACATGCACATGACGGCCAGCAGCTGCGGCAGCGGGTTCTCCAGCTCGCGCCGTTGGGAGGTGGCCTTCAGCACCTTGATGTGCGCCTGCTTCAGCTCACCGTGCACTGTGATTGGCATTCAAAAGCCACAATTGTCCAAAAATACCCGAAAAGTAGCGGCGATTGTACCTGAACAAGGAACTGAGTTCGGTGTCTCAACAGCCCCTGCACCCACCACATGTCGGTCAGGACCATCAGATTCTGCGTCAGCGTGCCCGTCTTGTCCGTGGCGATCACGGTCGCTGCACCCAGTTCGTCGATCACGTCCAGCTTCTTGATGAACACATTCTTCTTGGCCATTCTGCGCGCAATGATCGCCAGCTGGGACAGGGATCTTTGAATCGGCTCCTTGACACAAACCTGGGACATCAGCATTGCGGGCAATCCTTGCGGCACGTTGGCCACACTAGGGACTCATAAGTCATAACAGAGGGAACAAACGGACACAACAGACATACATGATTATGAGGAATCCGGTGACGAAGTGGTAGAGCACATTCTCGAACCGGAAACCGAAAATGGGGACTGAGAAAAGGCGCAAATTCGATTCCAGACAGACTTTGTGACGACACAACCGATCAGAAAGAAGATGACGCCCATAGAAAGGGCGATTATCTGAAGAATTGTGGGCATCGACTGAACAACCAAAGGGCCGAAACTAAATAAATACCAACCGAGATGAACTGCACAAACTTGGCTATTTCCTTCTGGAGCAGACTCTCGGTCAGCTTCACCGTCGACTGCAGGTGCGTGAAGTTGCCCAACATCTGCGCTCGGAAATGCGTATTTTTTCTGGGTCCATTTTGCTCACCGTGTATTTGCCTGTCCTGATGACCAGCCCAACTGCCTCTCCCTCGGTGCAATAGCACCCGCGTAGCGCCACATTGCGGGCGTCAAACATCGTGACGTGTTGGGCGGCTGGCTCGTGCGTGTAGTCCACCGGCTGTTGTTCCCCGGTGATCGCGGACGACTCGATTTTGACGCCATTCGACTGCAGAATGCTGGAACAGGGCAAATTTGGGAGTCATTCGCGGAAATGGACCGAATGTCGGCAGGCACTTGCTGTCCAGAGCGGATGATGATGATGTCGCCGATGACCAGCTCTTGGGACGGGACCGACTTCTCCTCGCAGTCGCGGATCACGGAACAGTGAAACTGGCAAAACAATGTAAGCCGGTATTGGTCGGAGGGCACTCATATTGTTGGGCATGTGCAGCGCAAAGTCGTAGACCACCTGTTAAAAGTGAGTGGGCGGAGTGCAAGAAGGGGAAGTCCTCGCTCACCTCCATTGCCTTTTTCTCCTGCCAGAAGGACAGGAAACTCATGACGAACACCACCTTGCAATTATTTTGAATAATCATGTTGAATCAATTTACGACGATCAGGATGAAGGCGCAGTACAGGTTCAGCTCCTCCTCGGTGCCGTGGTACAAGTGGATCAAGTAGGTGAAAATGGTGCACAGGGCGGCGCCCATCAGCAGCAACCAGAACTTGTACAGGAATTGCTTGGCAAAGAGTCGCAGGTTCGAAATGCGCTTCGGGGGGTTCAGCACGTTGGCGCCTCCGTCCAGCAGGCGCTTCCTGAAATCCCACGAATGCCCGGAGATTCGGGAGTATTCCTCCGCTGTTCTGGGTAGACTTTGCCTCCTCGCTGGACAGTCCGTCGCTCTTCTCGGGCGAGTGGACGTCCACGAACGAGGCGGGGTGCACATCGCGGAGGCCCTCCAGCGTCAGGTGGTGCTCCACGTAGGAGGAGCTGAGCGTGTCGCGCCACTCCGCGGTGCTCTGGCCCTCCTCGCGCGTCGGCCACACCTTTCGCGGGAACACGCACTGGATGGCCTGGATGCCGCATTGCAACGGCTCTTCGGCTGAAAAGCGCATCCAATATACACACAAACACGTCTGCCGGTCCCACCCTTTTTCTTGGTCATTCTGCTCGAGGCGGGGAGACGGGACAGTTACAGCTGTTGGTGGAGGCGGAAAGAATGAAGGCAAGGGACGAGTTAAATCGCGGGAAAATTGATTGCGCGGGTCTTCCCGCCTTTAGACGACACAAAAATTGCGGCCATTGCGGCAGCGGGGGGACAGATCATCGATTCTCGCTCGATGACAATTGACATCGATGCGCCAAACAAGTGGCTGGTTTCGTCGTAAATTTTGGTCGGTTCGCCACTAACCCCGTCCATTTTCGGGGATCATCATCGTCGTTTAAACACACAATTCAATCGGCGCAATCATTTTTGCGCTCTCCGCCGAGGAGGCAACAAAGGGGCGATCATCTGTCGCCGCCGACGCTGGAAATAAAATTGGATCTCGATGGATTGGATGTTAGGTCGTCAATATCTCGTCAGTCTGCGGTTCTTGACTCTTGTCGTGATAAGGCAAGCTTGGACAAGAGATGTTTGAAAATGTGGACATTCGGAACAGAAAACATAGTACTACATATTACAAATGCTTTGGTTGCTCTTCTAATTACTAATCAATTTTCCCACTTTTGCCATTTCATCAATTTGCATTTAGTATCACCAAAAACGACATTGTGACGCACACAATGCGCCCTCCTGATCCTCTTGTTGCTTTCTTTTTTGCTAAATTTATTTATCCAGCTTCAATTCCCCAAACCCGTCGTCATTCTATACGCAAATTTCGCTCGTCATTCCACATCCGTCCCATCTTTTTCCTTCGCCTTTTTCCATGGAACTTTCCAAATTTTGCAAATTAAAGATCGTGTTCTGGTTGGTCTTGTCCCAATTTCTCCTGACCATTTTGGAAAGGGTCAACGCGAATAAATCGCTCGTTTACGTCACATTGTCCCCCAAGGGCGACAAGGCAAATGTGCGTCTGGTTGTGGATGAAGGAGGAAATGGTAATTTGAATTAGCAAATGGAAATTAAATATCACAAATAAGAAATAACAAACCTTCCTCAAAAGAAAACGACTATTCTGTGCTGCTGCCGCAAAACGGACAATCTGTGCCACTTCCACTGCTCTACAGAAGTTCCGCTCGCGCGCCCAAAAAGCAGTCCGATAACAGCGTCAGTGGAGGAGCGTTTATTTCTCCCGATGAGGTGCAGCCGCGCAAAATGTCCGTTTACGGAACGCAACTGGAACTGCCCCCAAACGGCACATTGGTGTACGAGCTGGGTGGTCAGACAAACAGAATCCGCTTCAACGGAAGCAGACTGCGGATGTGCGTCTACGGAGACTACAGGGCAGATGTGATGTACACGCGGGAGCTGAATCTGAGTGCGTACGGGGAGAGAAGTGGCTGCGAGCTGAATCTGTTCATCGGTGAGTGATGCAGCAGTGTTCCCTGGAATTGCCACCCTGCTGAAGGCAAAATCACATGGGAGCAGCGCAACTGTCTGAGTCCGGGCTGCCCGACGTCGGCCGGCAAACCTGCGGCTGCCCCCAATCCGAGCAGGGACCCTGCCGATGTGGGTCTCTCCTTCTCGCCGTTCTCAATGCTGCACGACAACGCCAATAGTTCTATGACCAGTCTGTTCGGCAGTGTTCCGTCCATATTTGGCGCAATCGGACACAATCTGAACGAGACCGCCTTCTTTGACTGGTGAGCCCAAAAATTGCCGTGTCTGCAACAAAATTCCGATGCAGCACCGAAGTGGGCGATATCGCCTTCATACAGACGACGGTGGAGCTGAGCACAGTGGCCAAGCTGGGCAGCGACCACAACACGGAGCAGTTCAAGTATGTGGAGCAGTACTTTCGCGAGACAATGCTCAACGAACTGGAGTGCAAGTTGCAGGTGGATGCTTGAATATTAATCGTGCATGGCAACGAAACATTTCTGTTGAGGAACTGCATCGCCGCCCGAAGCGTCCCTGGATCATCACCTATCTGACACACCCGTCGCTGATCAACGAGAAGCAAACTGAAGTGCTGATGCTGAAGGACAATGACCGCTTCTTCGAAATCCTGAACAGATACCACATCGACTTGCTGCTCTCTTGCGGCGTGGAGGGAATGTCCGAAATCCTGAAGGGACGACAGCAGAACAACCCCACGGAGGAGCTGCCGCCCTATCTGGGCACCACGATGGCCACCTGTCTGAACGCACAGGACTGCCAGTATTTGGTGCTGGAAGTGGGCGCCAACGAGTTGGACTATTGGTACGTGGACGGACAGGGACGGCGACAAAGGGACGGCAAATTCCCCAAGTCGACGGTTTGTTTCCGTTATTGTTTTCGTTGCTCTAACTGAAGTTACAGCAAAACCCGGAGGCATGCATCCCCGATCGAATTCCGTCGATCACCGGCTCAAATACGAAAAATGGAAGATAAGGCCAACCCTGATCTGTCCCAACTATTCTTCTTGAAAACTTTCTGTATTTTGTTCCGCTTAAACCATCAGATTGGTATGAAGCACTTGAAAATGAACGCGAAACTTTGCGTCGAGTGGCCGAATTCGCGCTGCGCACAAATCCCCTTGAGCAAACAAAATGGAGGAAGAGGATAAACAGCAGCACCGTCATTATGCGTCGTCAACGGCCATTTCCCACATTTTTGCGTGCAAAACATGAAAGTGATTGCGGTGAAGGTGCTAGCAGCACTGGCCCTTCTGGCCATGCTGTTCGGAGCCATTCTGGTCACCAAGTTCTACTTTGTGGATGAATGGGTCGAGTCGGAGACGCACAACAATGAGCGACACCCCTAGTGAGTGAGCACTGAGCAGTGCGAGAGTAAGAAGAAAATATCGGCGGCCACCATTGCAGCAACTGCACTATCGTGAGCGCTTTCTTCACGCTCGGCTTCAACCAGTCCAGCGCCTCATCCCCACAACTGGCCCTTCTCGACAGCTTCCACTCACTTCTGCGACTTGTCCTGAACCTGCGCCTCCCGATGGTCATCTTCACCGACGGACTCTCTGCGCCATTTGTTGCTGACTTCCGTCGGTCCATCGGAATGGAGAACCACACCAAGGTGCAGAAAATCATCCAAAATCCCTAAAAGACGCATCGCCAGATCTGGAACACCAGCATCGCCGAACTTCCGCTCTCAGCCAACATTTCGCTGTTTCGTGCAGTAGTCGTGGAACAACAAAAACGTTGGGAACAAGGAGACAACCAATCGCGGGTGGCGAACCATTCCACGGAGTTCCGCATTTTGGCAAACTCAAAGTCCTATTTCCTGCGGAATGCCTCGGTACAATAATAAACAATAATAACAAGGCTTCACCTAAAAGATCTTGCCTCCTGCAGTCGATCAACCAATTCAACACGAGTGCATTTGCCTGGCTGGACCCCACTTATGGGCATGGTAATGCGAATTCCTTCCCGGCCAATTTTGAATGGGAACCGAAATTTCCGGCAAAAAAAATTTCGCTTTTGAAGGTAAGAGGCGTTTCCGCTGTGCAAAAACAACCAAACGGCGTTTATTTTAGCTGAGTGCGGCTAATGACTCCCTCCGTTTGCCTGGGCAGTACGATCTGAATCTCAATCGTGGCTTCAATCTGGTGAACTCTTTCATCGCGGGGGACAGGTACACATTTTTGGGGAGTGGTTGGTGAAAAATGCAGTTCTTCCGTCAGTTCCGCCATCGAACAATTTCACGCCCTTTTCACAGCGAAACTCTTTGACCAGGCATTGGTGGAAAGAGTTTTTGACGCGGAAGACCAAGTGGGACAAAAAAGGGAACACTTTGCGCAACCCCCACTTCAGATGATATTGGCGCTGGCTATTGAGGACAGACCGGCACTGTTCAATCTGGTCCGTGGTGAATGGTTCAACGCGTTCCATCTGTTCTGATCGGCCCAAAACTCACCAGCAATTATTCTATATTTTGTCGACGGTTATTTCACTAATCTGTGATATGTAGTGTCTGCAAAGGCACAAATTTACACAATACTACCCGAAGTAAAAATGGAGTTTTTGAACATTAGTTGTGCTGTTTTGCCGACCTACAAGAGAAGATTTTCAACGGAGACAAGGTCGCATCGCTGTTCGAGCACTTCCTGAACACGCGTCTTTGACATGCCCGTCACGTTGAACTGCTCCAGCTTCTCGTCCATTTGCTGTTCCGGTATGTGCTTCAGCTCGTCTTTGAGCAGAATTGCCGTGGGCGGTGGAAGTGCCAGGATGCGAAGGGTACTGAGCACAGAGACGCATCTCTGTAAAGGCGGGGGGAAATGTTGCACTCACTTATCGTGAACCTACTTCACTGAACACGTCAAATTCTCCGACACCCCTTTTTTGCGCATAGCACGAGTTCAACAGAGGGATTATTGCCTGCGTTATGTCGTGGAGCATGTGGGCTGCGCCCCGATAGCTGAAACATCGGAGCTCATATGAGCTGAAGGGTCTGGCACCTACCTGAACGCCGTCTGGGAGAGCACACACTCGTCCAGGGCACTCCACACCTCGTGATTGGTCAAGTGGAGCAGAGTCAGCACAGAGTCCGGGGACACGTTTTCCACAATCCAGGCGAGCAATTCCTGGACCCGGCGCATGAATGGCTCCAGCGAGGGGCTTATCTCGCTCGGCTTTGGAGCCCACTCCTGCGTGTACCACTTCTCATCCGCGTATTCCCGCAGTTTTCGCCTAATGGCCTCCGAAAAAGCATCGCACAAGTTGCGAACTCGTTGACGCCAAACATGTCGATAAAGCGACGCAGCTTCGTCAAAAGTGCCTCGAACCAGTGAATTTGCGGAATCGGAAGTGGACTGCTGAAGAGAGAACTGGAGGCGCACAAATTCGGGCGAATCGCTCCAATCATCCAAAACGAGCGTCAGATACCTCAATGGGAACACTAACGAATGGCGACCATTTCCGTTCATACCATAGTGCGTTCATCAGCTGAGGGTAGGGTTTGCTCCACGGTTTGTGTTGCAAGGGCTGTCCGATCTGCACGATGCGGCTCCGGAATTCGTCCACCACGACCAATTGCAGCTTCAGAAAACGGCATTGCAATCGCTTATCGGGAATGGAGCGGTACCGCTCCGACATGGATTGCATGAGGATAACGAACGAGTCGGCGAAGTTGGGCACCAAATACTGTTTTAGGCGGTCGCCAAAAAATACCATTGGGTACGAACGAAACTCACGGGATCGACATCCGCCGCTTCCTGATAGCGCGGCTCATAGGCGCCGTCATCGGCAAGAATGGCGTCCACGCCCACCGAAAGCGTGTCCCTCTCCAGTTTGATCCACAACTCAAGCACTTCATCCACCTTGCAAATTTCGGAGACAACATGGATCGGAGACTCCTCCGGGTAGCCAAAATTCTCCTGCATCTCCTTCTCAAAGAGAACGCATTCATCGATCAGATGCGACAACAGACGTCGATCTTGAACAATTTTGTCCGTGCAAATAATCTCGTACACTTTTTGCGCGGCGATTTGCATCAAGTACTCCAAGAAGATTTCCTTCGCCGACTTGTCCCCGTCTATGAGTGGCTGAATGTGCTGTTCAAAGTACTCCAGGTTGTTTTCAGCCCAGTAGGAGAGCTGTGTGAAAAACCATTCCGGCTTGGAAGGCATATTTGTTGGCCGTTCCCCGTAGAAGTGGTAGTTGAAGCGTTTGCCAAATTCATCCAACACAAGTTGCAATGGCAAGGGTTGATCCCGATGTTTAATAGAACCTACGTTTTGGGCACCCTCCTGGTTGACCTTCAACAATGTTACTTAATTCGCGTTAACTGGGTCAAGATTTGAAATTCACCAGCTGAAGGCATTTCAGAATTTGGGCGCTTTGGGTGAGTGGAATGCGCATTTGGTTGAAGTCCATGGACTCTTCGAAGGGAAATTGGATGCGAGTAAAGGTATTGGTGAGCGCCGATCGCAGTTCCAATTGCAGGAATTGGGCGAGTGAAGCTGATTTCACGGAATATTCCTTTCTGCATTCCTCGTCCATGCAATACTCAAACAGCACTAATTTGCAATCAAATATGAAACATCTACTTACATCGGGGCTCTCTGCGGGAATTTTTAGCAGTTTCCGGTAGTTCTCCATTAAATGCGAATAATTTCCCTTGCGTAAGCATCTTCTTGCTTCATCTCGAAGAATGGTAAAATTTTTGGAAAACTTCAAATAGGCTAGTCTCTTCTGCATTTTAAATAGCTTTTCCATTTTTTCGGCCAATTCAGGCGCCTCCTTTAATAATTACTGCATTATAATTTAATGCTGACAATCTTGCCTTTCCTAAACGGTCGATAAACTCTCTATATTTTTGTGTAAATTTGGAGCTTAGTGAAACAATACTCCTCCTTGTCAGAACCATCATTTCGTTCAGTCCTTGGAGCGAATTGTTCATCTCCCTGAGCTTTTCCTGATGAACAATTAGTTCGATCTAGATTTATATTATTTGTTCTGAAAATTGTGCCATCAACAAAAACCTCGAGTGCCTCTTTATCCGTGTTCAATTCAGAATAAAGTTTCCGGATTCCCTGAAAGTATTGTCTCAGATCTTTGGAATTAAGTTCAGCTAATTGCTCCCGTATATATATGGCCTGCAAAACGATTGCGTACAATTTACTATGGAAAAATCTATAAAAACATTCACTTTGTTGATTTTGAACTGTTCCACGTTGCTGCACGATGTTACATTTAGATTGACGTTCGATGCAGATGCTGTCACGAAACTAGCATTCAAAGTGGAATTCGATGAAAATTCCATCGTTAATACTTAATAAAAAAAATAAAAAATTTCTTATGTTTTGGATTTTGGAAACTTTTTTTAAATTTTTGTATGTACCCATATTTAAAATTTTAAATTGAATTCATTTTTGGCGTTCGATTATTGTAAAAATTTGGGATTTAACATTAAAAAAGAAATCGTCCCAACTTTTTTGGATCGGAAATTTGGAAGTCGTGAATCCGTACCTAAATACTAAAAAATCGTCTAAAATCGCATCGTCGCCATGTCTATATCCAAATCTTCTTATACTTATAACCGGAAGACATTCGAAGACGCGGTAACCTCACTAAACAACAAGTCTCGGTTTATCACAATTTGTTAAGGAGTTTCCAATTTTGTGTGAGACGTGTCTCGGACCAAATCCGTATCTACGCATGGTTTGTCATATAATAATAATCGTCACATTTAATGTTAATGCTTTAGAGCAAAGATACGCATGGAGGTGAGTGCAAAATCTGTGAGCGACCTTTCACAACGTTTCGCTGGATGCCTGGGAAGGGAGCTCGCTACAAGAAGACTGAGATTTGCCAGACATGCTCGAAACTTAAAAATGTGTGCCAAACTTGTCTTCTCGACTTGGAATATGGTTTTCACTTTCAAATTTACGAAAATGAAAAGAGATAACCATCTTTCTAGGTCTACCGGTACAAGTTCGCGACCAAGCATTGCAAATCAAAGAGACGGTGCCGAAGATAGGCGCCAACCGCGATTATTTCATTCAAAATGCCGATCGGGCTCTGGCTGAAACGGACGGCACAGTGCCATATGGGGAGTTGGCAAAATTAACAGATGCGGGTACCAACGAGATGTTGCGCAAGTTGGCACGCAATCAGCCCTACTACAATCGAAATATGCCGCACATTTGTTCCTTCTTCGTGAAGGGAGAGTGTACACGTGGAGAAGAATGCCCATACAGGTGAATAATTGATTTGACTTTCGAAAGGTACTATTATGCCTGGAATTTTAGACATGAGAAGCCTACAGACCCTGACGATCCGTTGAGCCAGCAGAACATGCGAGACCGATACTACGGAACAAATGATCCCGTGGCAGAAAAGTTAATGAACCGAGCAAAGGCGATGCCCAAACTGACGCCACCTGATGATCAATCCATCACTACGTTGTTTCTTGGAAATCTAGGGCGCGAAGGCAAATTGGTGGTTAATGAAGCGGACATACGGTAGGTCTCCTCAATTCTCGGGGTGTCACATCATCTGCATTCAGTGATTACTTCTACCAGTTTGGAGAGATCCGTCAAGTGCACGTTGTTCCCGCAAAATGTTGCGCGTTCATCCAATTCACAGATCGCCAAGCCACAGAGATGGCAGCCGAGCGTACATTTGAGCAACTTGTTCTCAAGGTTTTACAATTCCCTTGGTTTAATGCATAAGTATATAATTTATTTTCAGGGACTTAAAATCCGCGTTCGTTGGGGCCAACCTCGCACCCAGACTCAGGCCACCAAAGAGTTGACGAACCAGACCCCACTTGCGCCAGTTCCGAACATTGCAGAACGTACGTCCACAAAACAGAGGAAATGGCACAATTATTAGCGAAATGTGGGGAACAGAGCAAGCGCCTTTATTTGGCGCAATTGGTTGAATTCTAATAAGTCGATTGGGGTTATCGGTTCGACCCACCTACTGGCGAAGGCAAGGATTAAAAACATTCTTCGCTGTGATTTGAATCCGTGAACACGATGAACTTTCGTTCTTATGAGCCCTCGCATTTTTTTAACAAATTTCTCTTTTAATTTAAAAAATTAAAATTCATATTCTCCGTCCTAGTTCCATCAACAAGCGACGGGCCAGCGAAAAAACGAACTCGTTTTGGCGATGAAACGGGCGGGATTCCGTTGCCGCCACGTGCTCCTGGGCTGGTCGTACCGCAACTGCAACCTCCGCAACCATTTACTTCGGTTTGACCATTTTTACGCAATTTTTAGTTTACAATTTCCGAAGCAGCAGCAGCAACCCCCCCGTGTTCATTACCCCAGCCAGGACCCACACAGACTTGGCGCCAAAGGCGATGTGGTGGAAAATTAGAACGGAAACGGAAAGAGGCGAATCGGAATATTATGCGTTTCTCTATTCGGGAATACCACGAATTTTTTAATCCTTAAATTCACATGATTCACGGAATAAATATCATTCTTCGTTTTTGATGGGCACCAATTTCGTAATGAGTTCCTGCAGAGGGGCTAATTGTCGTGCATCAATTAAGTCGAATTCGCGCACAAAGAGCATAAAATGTTTGAACTAAAAGGGGCAAGAGAAGAGAATGGAGGTGCAAGGAAATGCGGTTTGCCGATGTGTTTAGGTGTTCCACCGCCTTCAGATGTTCAATGAGGGCAAAGTGCTCGTGGTAGACGTGGGCGAACACGCGGAATAAGCGCTTCGCAATTGTTTGGGCAATGTGCATGAAGTTGGCGGGGAATGAACGTCCTGCATAATCGATTTCCTTAGCGACTTTAAAGGTTGGCTGACCGATTTGCGATGGAAAAATGTTCTCATCGTCTAGTTCTTCTTGCACCCAGCTGAGCAAGTACTCAATGTACAGATTTGCTGGACACGGCTCAATCAATGTGCCTTTGCTGTCCGACCTAGCAGATTTCTGTTTGGGTAATTTTAGGAAATCAGTACCAAAAGTATTCGTGTTGTGCACCAGCTGTCATTCTTGGGCAACTCTCGTTGGTACAATGTTCAGAAATGGTGCCGTACAGCATTGAAACTTGATTGAACAGGTCCACAACTGAATTGAGTGAGACATTCATTTCCTATGAATCTCGAATTTCTCCAGAATCAAGATTAACTCGACAAAAAAATCTATTGGCTTAAAATATTTATTTTTTCATTTGTCTAACTGTGCGCCGCCACGCATTCGTTAGGATCTTCGCCAGCTGGAAGTTTGACCACATCACGAAGATTCCCGCTGCCAAGTGTAGTCGAGGCGTGCCGCAAAAGTTGTTCGCGTCGTCGTCTATCCTCGACAGCCGCAATTGGTTGCCTTGTATCTTAATTGTCGTTTAATTATACCTAAAATGTTCATTAGGATTAGGTGTTATTGTACCAAATTTAGAGCCAATGCCGACAAGGAAAGTGCTGCCACTGCCGCTACTGTTTTGCATCGGTGTGAGTTGAAAAATTAATATATAAGGCTTAATTTTTTGGGTTTTTAGTTTTTACTTTTTAGCTAGAGTTTAGAGTTTGGGTATTGGGTTAGTAGTTGGACTTTGGATTAGTAATTATAAATGTCGAATTGCCAAACATTACTAATTCCATTTAGTGCGAATTGCTTGATTTTTGATAGTGTTGCTGTGAAACAAAGAGAGTAGAAAGAAAAAACAAATTTTGCCACTAAAAAATTGGATTGGTGGCGGACGATGAAAAGGAGTACATTGGGTATCCTAACCCTAGTAATACGGCATAATATTGTATGTTGGGCGGCGTTCTGTTTTCACGCACATCCCATCCACCTCAACTCAAGCACATTTCCATTCGTCATATGAAATGAATGATAATTGCGAGTCGCCTTGCCTAACAACCGGTTCTTTCCATTCCATTCTCATTTACTTGCTAGTAGTAGTTGTGAAGGAATTTCGATTGCAAAAAAGCTAAAACATCGCGCACCACCCCTCCTGAAGGCAGAGGATATCAAACTCTACTCTATAATTTATCCGACTTCTTCCTTCTTTTGTTCTTTTTGGATTTCTGCGATAGTAAATATACGTAAATAGATAAAATTATTATCACTTATCAACGTATCAGGCAGGTACCACCGGTCCATCCAGAATTTTTCACGTTTAAGTAAAAGACGATAGCAGCCTTCTTTGCCAAAAACAAGCCAAGCTGAATGAATTCGATGGCAAACAAACTAACCAACCAAACAAGGTGTGCGGGGTTGGGAGAAGAAGACGAAAACGGGTGGTGGAGGCGGAAGGGTTGTGGGTGATAAGGGCGAAGAGAAAGGAGGTGCAGACACGCACACGCCCTCAAGCACCCACTCCCCACCCCCTTCTGCGTTCTCATCACCTACCCGCCGCCAGCCATCCCCCTCTTTATTTGGTTGGGTTTGCCCACCGCTGCCAATATCCTTCCTTTTCCTTTCGCCGCCGCGTCTTCCAATTTCCCTTCCCCAACCCCAATTCACCTCTGCCCCTATCACTTTCGTTTCTCTCGAGTGAATAATCGCAAAATGTTTACTCATTCAATTTCCTTCCTCGATCAAATTGTCAATTCGCATGTTATTCCATCCTGTCCCTCTTCGTTCATCGCGCAAAAACCTTTCCATCCAATCTGTCATAAAATAACCCATAAACCTCTTCCAGTCAGCCAGCCATATCGACAACCGGCTCTATCGGCCGTGTATTTTATTTTCTCTCATCAGTCCCATCACACACAGCACCAGCACACTTTTCACCCCCCCCCCCCACTCATTATTGCCTTGTAATTTTGCCCTTCGCTGTTGTTGTCCACGGTCGATTTTATTGTCCGGAAATACCTCCCCCTACCCAGAAAAAACCCACCCGCCACTTTCAGTTTTACCTTTTATGGAAATAGGAACGAAATAAAAACAGAATGAGCGAGATAAACGGGCGACTGAGAATTGACGTAAACAATAGGAAAATAAATTCTCTCATTCGTCATTCATTACACGGAGGTGGTTAGAAAAACGACTAAGCGAAATCGATAGCAATTGGATGGACTGCCGGCTGGCGGAGAATAATAAAAATGAATGGCCATTTGATTATAGATTATACCAATACTACTGCTTCCGCTTGCGGTTGCAGCTGTGTGGCCACACAACTCATCCCCTTTTTCTTATCTGATGTAAACCAAGGAAAGGATGACAGGCACTTTTGTTATTTTCGCCTCTGCAGCACAAATACTGGACAGAAAGAACTCTGTTCCCGAACCAGGACAGAAATAGTAAACTAGGATTGATAAGATGATATCAATGGTTGCATCAGGACTTCACGACTTCATCCAACGTTATCACATAAATTTCAGCAAAGTATTAAAATGCCCAATTTCATGGTGATTAAACATTTTCACGAAACTTGAACATAGATATTATTTACACCGGCCGGGATATGCGAACAATTTGGTGGCGGTATGGCGGCACAAAAACATTTGCTTACTCATTAATCTTCATCTCTTTGGTCATCGTAATGTGCCTGATTTGCTATTTGGACATCGCCATCGAAAATGGAGGTTGGAAAGTCTCCTAAACTGTTCTTACTCGTCTAATAATTGTCCGATTTCAGGGTTGGTTGAACACAAAATATTTCCCATTTTCCGTCAAGACAACTTTTCGGTTAGAAATGCTGCGTCATCAAGCACACTCGGGGCATCGCCATCGACATTGCCCTACCACAGAGGATTGTGGTTTGAGCGGGCGGACACAAAAGAACGGGACGATGAGCAGAACCTGACGTCCAAGGCGGGCAGCATCAATCCATCCGTGCTGCTCGACCTACTTCCCCATCTGAGGAGCTACCGATACTTGCGCGACCTGAATGCCAACGTGTTGCTCCGTGCGAACAACGTGCTTCGATCTCCGCCCGAACTGTTGCTGATGATACCGAGCATTTACAGAAAGGAGGTGGGAGCTCGGATCCTTTACATTTTTATCAGCATTTGTTTGCACTGCATTCAGCACAACTATCTGGTGGACACCCTCCAGAACTTCATCAAGAGTATTGCGGCAGAGGAGCGCCATTTGGCGCAGATTGTGGTGATGCTCTCTGAAAACCCTTGGGAGTTGGACGCGGAGCCCCGTCTGGAGAAGGCGGTCGCCGAAATCTGGAAGAACTTCGAGCGGGAAGTTCTAGAAGGGTTCCTTGAAGTGATTTCACCGCCCAGGGAATGGTGTTGTTTATCACCAAATATACCTATTGCCCGTTCGATATGTTCCATTTTAGGTTTCCGCCCGGCTTGCAGCAGATTCACCCCACTTTGGGCGATCCGCCCGAGCGAATGCGATGGCGCACAAAGCAGAGTCTCGATTACGCGTTCGCCATGTACCACACGCGGGTCGAACGTCCGGATGCCCGTTTCTACGTGCAGCTGGAAGACGATGTTGTCACCGTTCCCGGTGCGTTGGTCGCATTCTGCCTGCCTTCACTTCCCATACAGCGTTTCTCAGCGAAATGCGCCGCTTTGCCAATGCACATCCGAATTTCTTCATGGCCGAATTTACCAATCTTGGCTTCATAGGGCGGATGTTTCACAACGGTCAAGACCTCTCCCGTCTTGCCCACTTCATTCTCATCCTACACCGTCAATTGCCCGTCGATTGGATTTTGTCCCAGTTCATCAACTCGAATTTTTGCAGTTTAGACGAAACCTGGAAGCAATGTCTCAAGAAGGTATGCCACGGGTTGGCAGAATGCTGAGTTGGAACTCTCACTTTTGTAGCGTCTGACTGACATCGTTCTGTTTCGCCGCTCACCGCCCCTGTTCCAACACGTCGGAAAACACTCCTCGCTTCCCGGCAAAATGCAGAACTTGACCGAGAAGAATTTTGCCCGCAACACGCCAATTGAGCTGCTGAAAAGCGAAAACCCTGCAGCAACTGAGTTCCGTTCCAGCCTGGGGGATGCGCAAAAATGGAAACTGTTCTACGAGCAATTTGCGCCGATTGAAGTGAACGGTTCATTTTTGCAGCGGAACGATCGGCTAGTCGAACTTGTGTACGGAGAGCCGATCCAGGAACTCAAAGGCGTGCAATCTAGAGCCACACTCACTCGCTCATTTGCTTTCCGTTCAGGATTACGCATTTTGTTCGCAGCGCACTTCAAGTCCAACTTGTCCGCCCTCCCAGTCGCCCTCCCCAATTCCCTGCTCCGACTCCGTATCAGTCACTCCCTGGGAAATTCGACGCTTCCCTCGTCCGCCTCCCGGCGGCTGATGCAGGACCACTTTCTGTTCATAGCCAATTCGAGTCTGCGAGGGGTTCGCTCGGTCCAAATTCGGATTGCGGAGGGACAGTGGCGGAGCAGCGTGGACAAACTGGTGCTGACCGCCATCACATTTTTGCGCTGAATCTGAGCAACTTCTGAACCCCTCCCCCGCCCCATTGCTCATTCCCACTGTCCCCGTCCAATCCCAGTCCAGCCCAGGCATTCGTTGTGCAATTTTTGTTGTCCAAGTCATTCCGATGCTGAGCGAACTTCCCACATCCTCCCCTCCGGTTGTGTAATTCTCCAATTCCCGTCCCAAACAGTTCCGTATGTTTGCCAATCGCCGAAGAATTATGGTACTCGTCTCTGCTATTAGAAAGACAGCATCATCCGAATCTGGCCCTCCATCGTCGTGCCTCTCATTTTCCGCAATGATCTGAGATATCCCAATATCACTTGAGCATATTTGTTGAGATAAACGCGTAGAATATTGTTTTGGTCTGTGGAGTCTGGTATTCGCACAAAGGGGCCGCAACCCCAGCGCACAATTTCCCACCATTTTTCGCACCTGCGCTGATGGAGGGGCGCACTTCACCCTAGGCATTTTTGGCGGCGGCCGACTGAAAAGGGATTGAGGTGGGAGGGCCCCTAAAGGGGCTACAGAGGAAAACACTTATCTGTGGATGGGGAGGGGTTGACAGGCGGAAATGAAGAAAGGAACATCGATGGAAGTGCCATTGTGAGGAGGCACAACGGCAACGTGGGCGCGCTTTTGCACAGTCAATTGAGCCACGAGTTGGGACTTGGGACCTGGGATTGGGGCTTGGCCCCTCTGTTTGGGCGGAACGCCTCCTTCGCCCCCATCCTTTGCATGTTCAGCGCCCACCTGCCCTACTTGCTTTGGATGTCTCGCCTTTCAGGATAGGAGGGCATTTTATTCCCCAAAATGAATGTGATGACGGATGATCCCATAATTTGGGGCATGCTGTTTTGGTGGCCAACTCCCTTTGCCCCGCACAGTAGGGAGTGTCCGTTTTGGCACCCACCCATTCGCGCCGATTTGTCTCCGAAGGCACACACACAATTGTCTGCGGCGCCCAGATCCTTTGGCTACCGCCCACTCCTTCGCATTCACGATGATTGGCCCATCGCGCGGGGATTATCCTCTCTCTCCTCAGCCTCAGCCGCACTTCAAAGATGGCGTGCCGCGGCGATAGACATTCATTCCAACGGCGATTTCCTGCAAAACGCGGAACCATTTAGCAAAAGGCGATGAACCGTGTGAATAAAAGTCGGCGAGAAGGGTACGAAGGCGCACAGTTGGAGGAGAAGGCCCATCGGAATTGCCCTCCCGCCTCTCGCCTCACTCCTCACCCCGCTGGCCCTTCCTTCCTCCGTTTCCCTGCGAATTTGCCCGCTTCCATGAGAATTCGATTGGTGTCGGGGGCGAATGGCGAGGAGAACAATTGGCAATGCATGATCCCTCTGGGAATGGCCGCAGGGAAGGCAACCGACTCCCGCTGGCTATGCAGGGACAGACAGGACAGTACCCTCCCTCTGCCCTCCAGACCTTTTCCCAGCGCATTTTGCGCCTCCCAAGAGTTCCGTTTAGGTGCCTAATAATACAATCGACCCAATCAGCCGGTCCCTCCCCCGCAGCCCAGTCCCCAACTGCTGCATTCGGTGCACTTCCCCTGTGCTCAATTTCGCCGCGCAAATCCGCTTAAACTGGCGAAATGGCGCGCGGGCAGGGCGAGCAGTGGTGGGGGCTGGATGGGCGCACTTTTTGGGTGAGCTCACTTTCACTCGTCCGCGTCCATTTGGCGTGCCCCTGGCTCTGGAATGCCCAAAAGGTCCAATCGACCGTATCCCCCTTGGCGGTGCCTTTCCGCCCCTCCCCGGATCCCTTATGCCGTCCAATTTCCCCGAGTAGTGGTGTCCTTTTTCCCTGCCCATTTTCATAATAATCACTCATTTTTCGCCCACCGCGCGCCATTAAAGCTCTAATCTCCAACCAAATTCCACCCTCATCGGCCGCGCGTGCCCGTGATCCGGCCTTCTGCCGCGACTAATTTGGCAAATGGGCGCACATTTGTAGTCTAGCTCTCTCTCCTTGCTCCACCGTGCCCATCTTCGCCGGCGCATTTCGCGCCCATTTGGCCAATTAATTTGCGTACAAAGTTTCCACCTTCCACTCATTCCGCGCATACTCCTTCTTCGGCACCCTTCGAATTTTGTCCAATTAGCGTGTCGCCAAGAGAAGTGTCGTTTATTCGCGCGCCAATCGAACAATGTACCACCAGCCCCACCCAAACCAACAACAGCAGCACCAGCCGCCGTTGCTGCTCGGTGACGACACTCCACAGCGGCAACTGGAGACAGCGGTCAAGGCGGAGTGCAGCGGCCAAGACAAGAGCAAGGCCGCAACCGCCCTCATGTTCGACGCGTTCACAAGCTTTGCAGCGGCAAACTTCGCCTCCTGCCCGCCCAGCACCTCAAGGTGAAACACAGAAGAGACGAGGGAGGGTCGACCCTGTTGTGCGAATCTGGATACTGTAGTTACACATAAGTACCAAACGTAATTATGACCTTTACTACCAGTACCCAAAAACATATGTGTAAATATTATGTATCTCATTTTGATTTCAATGCTGCAGTTCCTTCTTCATCCCTCCCAACCCCACTCCCATCGTTGCACCTCTGCCCTGCTCCTCTTCATCCACGGCGATTGGGCCTCCGCCGATCGGCGGTGGGACAGCGAAGCGAGAGCGCACAAAATACACGGAGGGCCAACTGCGCTATTTGGAGAGCGTGTTCCGGAACACGATGTACCCGGAAGGGCCCTTGCGCGAACAAATAGCCAAATGTCTGCAGCTGAGCGAAGTGAAAGTGCAGGTGAGGACAGATGGGGAGTGGGGATGGGAACTGAACTTCGCTGGATGTGTGTGACCCCCGGTTAAGGTGTGGTTCAAGAACCGACGGGCGAAGAACAGAAATGAGAGGAAGTTCGAGAAGATGCGGGGAGAGGCGGTGTGCGACGGCGGGAAGGGGCAGGCGGTGAAGAAGGAGGAGTCGGTGGAGGACACCGAGGAGGAGAACCAGCAGCAGGAGCCGCAGCATCCGGCGGCGAAGAAGCACGCGCTGGACAGGGCCAAAAAGAGGCGGAGCAACAGCAACAAGGTCGACCTTTGGTTTATAATCAATTTTTGGGTGTGTTCGAGAATTTTCGTTTTTTAAGTCCGCCTCTCCCCCCGCAACCCAAACCGCCCCCGCCGTCGAACTCAGCCAATCCTCGTCGCTGTTTCTGCCGTACGACCTGAAGGGGTTCTCGCAGGGAGACGCGTCGCCCCTCTACCAGCCGTCCACGTTCTACCCGTCTTCCTTTGGCTCTTCTTCCGCTGCGCCCGCGGAAATGAACTCGCTGATGGCGGCCGCCTTTCCCACTCCCGTACAGTCATTCTACACTGGTCAGTCGGGCAAACCCCCGCTGCACACGTTTTCGAGCTGTTAGGCTGGACCCAGTCTCCGACCAGCTATGCACCCATTCTCTCCTCGCCCTACCAGAACCAAATGTTTGGGCCGGCTGCCGCCGCCGCCTACTACCAGACCAACAACTATTACTTCGCTGCACAGCAAGCTGCCGCGCAACAGCAACAGGAGGGCATGAAAAGAGAGGAGATCTGAGATTACATTTTGCAGATTATTGAGCTAAATAACCAAAAAGCACAATTATGCCTATAGTGGGTGAATGGGAGGGGAATGGGGCGAGTGGTGGTGAACTACTAGTGAATCACAAAGCAGGAAGAAGTAAGTGCCCATTTGGGGAACGTTCACTTCACCCCCTCCTCCTCAATTCGACTCGATGTATTCCATCGCGTCATTCGATTGCCGCAGCTGCACTGTTCTTTTTTTCCCTTTTCCCTCGTTTCCCTCCTCTGCCAAACAGCAAACATAAAAATACAACGACAGGCAGCTGGAAGAAAGAGCCAGTGCTCTCTCACTATTCGGCTGCCTTCCCTTCCCCTCTCTCTGCCTCTCCACTTGTGGGGATTATTCACCTCAACAACCGCACAGCCCTTTCCCGCATTGCGCGCGCCAATCCTCCACACACGCACTCACAATTGTGCGCGGCGCAAAAACAAAACTATTTGTTGTCCGACTGTGCCAAATAGGTACTCTTGCGAAATACAATGGTCCGAGACAGACTACAGGAACTGCAGCAGCAACAGGTGAAATAATTAAGATGCCTGCCTCTTCAGGAAATATTATAATTTATAAGATTAAATTTAAAAAGGAACGTCGCCACTCGAGAGCAGCAACTGAGCTTAGTGTGCAATCGCTCGAGCCTGCCGGTGACCCGTTCCTGGACCATGTTGCGCAAATGCATCAGCTCGTGGACGAGATTGACCGGCGCATTCGTGCGATGTTGGAGGTGCAGGAGACGATACTGGGACAGACCGTGGTCCGTCCGGAGGACAAAGTGAGCCCACGAAAGTGGACAATTTGCGCCCAAACCAATTGTTTGCGTTCAGCAACAGCTCGACACGGTGATTGAGGAGATTCACCAGCGCACTGGCTGTCTGCGTCCCGGTTTGCGGCAGCTAGAGCTCGACTTGGAGCGACAAGGTGCGGCAGCGGATGGAGGTGCCCAGCGGAGAATGCGCAAGAACCAGTGCGACCAGCTCAGACGCCGCCTGAACGAAGTGCTGGAGCGCTTCAATTCGGCCCAGGAGGACTACAGAGAGCGCGTTAACAGTGAGTTTTGCGTCCCTCCCTACACATTCCTGCTGAACCAGATGTTGGAAAAGAGTGATCAAAATGTGACCGCTTCAGGAAGGGTGCGGCGTCAGCTGGAACTTGCCGGTGAGCAGTTGAGTGCTGCGGAGGTGGAGCGGCTGCTGGAGGACAAGTCCCTCGAGATCTTTTTCCGGCGCGTCAGTCCCACTTCGTTTGCCGCACAGACGGCGCTGGAGGACGCATCGACGCGGCACTCTGAGCTACTCAAGTTGGAACAGAGCGTCGTTGAGTTGCACGAATGCTTTGTGGACATGCTCCACTTGGTGCACTCTCAGGCAAGCGGAAACTAGAGTATCTGGAGATGGCGTTCCCTCTTGAAACAGGGCGAGTTGGTCGACCGGATCGAGACAAACGTGCAGTCTGCCACCGACTACATCGGCCAGGCACGTGTCCAGATGCACCAGGCGGTCACCTACAAGAAGTCGGCGCAGCGCATGAAGTGCGTGATTGTATTAATCGTTGTGGCTCTGATGCTTCTGTTGTTGCTGCTGCTGGCTGTGCTGCTCGGGAAGTTCCTCCCGACCGGCTCACATTAAATGGGTACCACCGCACTCCATCTCCACGACCATTTATTATTTATTTTCGCAATAGACTTTTACATTTTATGGCTATTCTCGGCTGCCAAACACACCAGTCAGAGTGGGTGTATTTTCATTGAGGCGGTGGTCAGCACAATCCTGGGCGGCCGTCCATCCGTCGTTTTGTCCCTCTCTCCCAGTGGGATTTCTTCAATTTTTCCCTTAGGCCAAAGTCCACTCCCGCTTCTCACCGTGGAAGTCCGCCACTCGTTCAATTGGCGGCCGTTCCTCTCGCCCTTCCGCTTCTTGTTGTTGCGTTTGCTCTCCCACTCGCGCCTTCTTCTGGACGTTCTTCCGCTTCTTCTCGGGCACACGGCGGAACAAGAATGCGCCGAAAAGGAGCAGCAATGCGACCAAAGCCACTGAGACGAGCAACGCCAGCGGAACTCCGATCAGAGACATTTCCAAAAAAGAATGGGAATTAGTGAGGCGAGAACAGGGAGAGAGAATGGGCAGTTTTATTGTGGAAGAAGAACGCGAAAATATTTCTCATCCAAACCAAATGGTGGTTAAATTGGAAATTGAATTGATCGCAGAGAGATGGGTGCAGGAGAAGAAGGGTTGGGAAATGGCGAAATACTAGACACAGTCTCCGCTCATCACAGAGGCCACAGCACTCACTCATACTCACATTTTCAACAACAATAATAATAGGTAATTTTTGGATTCGCCAAAAACATTGTGAATTGCTGAGCATGGAGGGACTGCAAATGCAAATCAGTTGTGATGTCCGATGTCGGACCATTGAAAGTTATTATTATTAAGTACTTTTCGGGAATCTGTAAATGAAATATTGAAAAACAAATGGAAGGCAAAAGACTAAAACGAAATCAATGGATGGAAAAGTGAGGAGTGGAAAACATGTTTTTGCAGTACACGTGGACGCAATGGACAGCTGCTGGTCTGTTCCTGTTTATCGCTGAATCCAGCCGCCGCCAGCACCCCTTATTGGCTGCTGCTGTTGTTCCGTTCCATGCCAACTCTGTCCTCCTGACGGCGGCTGTTGAGATGCCGTCCACCACCCGTCCACCTCCATTCCGTTTGTGTCCATTGCGTGCACGTCCATCACACAAGTAAACGCTATTCCGCACAGCGGATGGTAGGGAACGCATTGTTTGCGCGGAGTGTTGTACAACGGTATCGGCATTCCTAAACGGGCCATCATTACTTTTTCATCCGCCGCTGCCTACCATATGCACATGCCAGGCCGGGTGTGTTTGACGCGAACGCAAAGTCTTGGTTGATTGCCGTGTTGGAGGGCGTGTAGTAAAAGCGTAATGGTGTGGTGGGAGGGGGAATAGAGGCAGTGAGCGGAAATGTTGGAGCGGACGGGGCTGGAGAACGTTTTGGATCTCGCACGGCGATTGTTGGGACCTGCTTGATTTGCCTGAAGCAAAATGCTCAATTCATTTGCTCTACTCATTTTTCATTTGCTTACCTGCTGCCCTCTATTGGCTTTGCATTACCAGATGCCGTTTCGGCCATGGATTGCTTCTCCTCCCAAACGTTGTGCGGATCCAAACTTTGTTCTACCAAAGGAGGAGCTGACGATGGCAACGGGCGGATTCTCAACGACCAACTCGGCTGCTGTCTTCTGCGCCCCCTTTCTTCTCCGTTTTCCCCTCCCTTCCTGTGCCGCGTCACAACTTCCTCTTTCAGCAGTTGTTGTCTCTGCTTCTCCTCTCCGAAACTCGTCTTCTTACCCAGTGGCTCATCCACTCCTCCATTCACCAGTATTCGCTGTTTCCCCACCCCCAATTTGGCTGCAGTGTTCTGTGCATTCACTACATGATCAATCTGAACAGGCAAACTCAGGGAAAATGACATTTTTTTCATCAGCAGTTCACTTTCATTATCCCCGCCGCTCTGGCCAGAATTGGTGTGCTGGGCAGCGCCTTTGCTCTGGGCGCAACTGGGTGTGGAATTCCATTGGACAACTTGCGTCGGAATTGGAGAGCGCGTAATAATGCTTTCTCTTTGCTGATGGGTATTCGGTGGGATGAGGAGAAGGAGGGATCCAGAATGATTAGGTCGGGAAACTTGCTAATCTGCGGTACTTCCGACGCAGACACTTTTTCAGACGATACATTGAGGAATTGATAAAATGATAGGAGAAGTGGCAAAAATAGGGAAAATCCCATAATCTAAACCGATTTTGGTACTTAGGGAGTTTGGCACCCCCCCCCCCCCTCAGAATTGGCTGATTTTCGCATATATGGGGTAATTTTGGACGCTGATCAGTGATCACGAATCTGGCATTTATTTGTCATGGTGCCCATCATCTTAACAAGATTTTGCCGACTTTTGTCATACAAGTGCCGACCCCTCGATTGAAAATGGCGTATACCAATACAATCTATAGCTCATTCGACGCGTCTCTGTGAGCTGAGTCGAATGGTACCAAATTAGGCCGATCCGACCATTCTGGACAAAGTTATGAAGGGGGAGCACACAGTGGGGCTACAAGTCAATGAATTTAAAAGAAATCGAAACATAAATAATTAAGGGGCTTAAATAAGAGCGCACAGATTAAGACAGTGCTAGTACCCCCTCTTCAATTAATTGACTTGCAGCCCCACTGTAGGCTCCAGCAAAATCGATAAGACAACAAAATCCATGGTTTTGCCAACTTTTACATGCCATAACTTTGTCCAGAATGGTCGGATCGCCAAGATTTTGATACCATTCGACTCAACTCGCCGAGACGCGTCGAATGAGCTATAGATTGTAGACTTCTGAGGGGGGAAACTCCCTAAGTACCCCGATTTTTAATTTGGATTAAAACACAACTAAATTTTTAATAACGTGGGAGTCGTACCTAGAAAACGGGAAAACAATTTTGCTAAAGGTAATGTGGAATTGTTAATAGGAATATTTCGGAAGCAATTTGGTGGAAATAATGGATTACCGGAAAAAGAAACGGAATACCTACAAGGGCAAGAGGGGGGACCTCCAGTCGGAGGGAGGGAATGCAATAAGCACTAAACAGGTCACCCCGGCGCTAAGTCGCCCAACAAAGAAGCGGATGAAAGCGAAAACTGAAAAACCTGCAGAAGAAATTGCTGAGGCGAGTAAAAGTAAATAAACCACATCTTATTATCTTATTCTACCTATCCGGAACAGAAATGCTCGACTTCTGGAGTAGTAAAATGTAATGTCAAAATCAAAAGCATTAATTTACCAAAGTGGCCCTCAACGGCTGTATCCATTTCATTTACATAAATGCGAATATGGGTACTTGTGTGCCCGTCAAAGAGATGGGGGTGGGGTGTCCGTTTTCGAGTCAAGCCATTTTTGAATAGGATATACTATGTATAAGAGATAGAGAATATGCGCAGTGCTTTTACTATATTATGTATTTTGATCAATGATCATAATTCATAATCATAATTTATCGTCAATTTTATGTTTTATCGAGAACAAAATAATACATACATATACATAGGTACAATTACTTTCAATTTTCAAATACACGCATGTCTGAAAACGACGTGGATATTCTTAATAATGATGAAAATGATGCTCACTCACCAAAGAAGGTTGGATCTCGATAATACTGGGGAAATTTTTTTCGAATATATATTTAAATTGCGTTTATAGTAAAATAGTCCTTATCGAAATTACCGCTCGTCTTCTGGCAATAAAAAAACATTTCTGTTCCGAAATTAAGCCCTATAAGCCAATTGTTTACACACATCGGTCTGGAAGACGGGTGGGGATTTTGCTTCTTTATGTGAGTATATTTTTTAAAATACAGGTGAAGGCTCAAAGGGCAGCGTTAGAGAAGAAGAAAATGGAACAGGGCGAGAACTTCAAATACATTCTCAAGACGCCCAAAGGTATTGGTAACCAGCATTGTTAAGATTATTTTACTTCCGTATATAGGAACGCGTGATTTTGGTCCCGAACAGATGGCTGTGCGCGAAAAAGTGTTGGGAATAATAACCGAAACATTCAAACGCCACGGTGCAGTCACAATCGACACGCCGGTTTTCGAGCTGCGAGAAGTGCTAATGGGCAAATATGGCGAGGAGGGATCAAAGCTCGTTTACAATTTGGAGGACCAAGGAGGCGAACTCTGTTCTCTGCGCTACGATCTAACAGTAAAGCCTAAACTAAGATAATGAATATTCATTTTACTCGCGTTTTAGGTTCCCTTTGCACGATATTTGGCCTCGAACAAAGTTGAAAAGATCAAACGTTATCAGATTGCCAAAGTGTACCGGCGTGATCAACCGGTGATGACGAAAGGTAGTTTCCCAATGTAGTCCGGTAGAAATTGGCTTTAATTTAGGCAGATACCGAGAGTTTTACCAATGTGTTTGTTTATCTATTTCGTGATATTATTATAAATTAAATTTTATTAGGATTTTGACATTGCTGGTCAAGGCGAACTAATGGTGCAAGAAGCGGAATGTTTAAAAATCGTTGACGAGGTGCTGACAAAATTAGACCTGGGCGATTTCGAAATCAGGGTAATTTATTTCGAGATTCAAACAGCTAAGTGTGATGTCTGTTTAATGATTTAATCGTCAAAACACAAATCTATTGGATGAAAAAATGATATATACTCAGATAAATCACCGACAATTATTGGACGGAATGTTTGCCGCAAGTGGAATCCCAGAAGACTTGTTCAAGACAGTTTCTTCCTCTGTCGACAAATTGGACAAGCAGCCATGGAGCGAAGTGAGGGGGGAACTGATAAAAGAGAAGGGAATTCCAGAACCGAAAGTTGACGCACTCGGTGGACTTGTCCGATTGAGGGGTAAGGCGTAAGCTAAACGGACGAACTTTAAGATTTTCGATTTGCAGATATGCACACGGAATGGGACAATTCAATGCTACTAGATTGGTTTTCTGGGAAAAAATGGATGGAGCAGGGGAAATTGTCAGAAGGTTCCGAATCCGCATTCGCAAACATCAAAAAAGGAGTTGATGAGATGAAATTGCTCCTCCACTATGCCGAGTTGTTCGGCTGTAAGACATCTCGCCTCGTTTTCCATCCGTCGCTGGCTCGTGGTTTGGATTACTACACGGGCATCATTTACGAAGTTGTGATGAAAGGTGGGAGCATTCATTAACGGAAGCCACGGAATTTACACTTGTTGATTGCTGTTCAGAGTTTTCATTCAACCCATCTGCACAATCGGTTAGGAGTGGCAAAGAAAAGACAAAAAAGGAGGAGAAAAAACCCAAAAAAGACGCGGCCAATAACGCAGAGGAAGAGGAGGAAAGTTCGGGCAATCTAGGTTCTGTGGCCGCTGGAGGTCGGTACGACAAACTGGTGGGAATGTTCCTGGACATGGGCGGAGGCGGCAGCAAGGGGAACAAGAAGCGTCCGGATGTGCCTTGCATTGGGGTGTCGTTTGGCATTGAGCGGCTGTTCGCCATCATGGAGATGAAGATGCGCGCAGATTCGGTGAGTCTCTAAAACTGGCGGAATAGCGATTAGCCCAAAGGTTTTTTAGTCACAACCAGTGCGCATTTCGCCCACGCAAATCTACGTGGCGTCTATCAAGAGCGGTGAACAGCCGATGCTGCAGGAAAGAATGCGTGTTTGTGCAATGCTTTGGGAAGCAGGGATCAGAGCGGAGACAAGTGAGTGGGCTTTTCCAGGTTTTTTAAATGTCGCTATTGTTTCAGGCTACAAGGCAAATCCCAAGATACTTGAACAAATCCAATACTGCGAGCAGAAAGAGCACCAAATCAATTGGCTGCTGATTTTGGGTGCTGAGGAATTAGCGCAAAATAGTGTGAAGCTGCGATGCGTGCGGACCCGGGAAGAAACGGTTGTTTAATCCCGTCAAAGTATTGTTATTAATTGACTTTTTTAGTTGGTCAAATCGAATGAGCTCATCAGTGTTCTCCGTCAAAAATTGGCACTTCAAACTCCGGAAGAGTCGAACTGAACTTTGGATGCGCCGGCGGAATCTGTTGTTAAAGTTTACGCTGTTGATCTATCAAATCCTTCTCCTCAGCCCATTTGATTCTTTAAATTTAATGTTTTGAAAACGAAGGGACAAAATGTGCACTTTATGATAAACAAATGCTTCGCCAATGTGTCAAGTTGATCATTCGATCCCCTTCGTTCATTTATCCTCTGCTCATCACACATCTATGACAATCTGCACATCCCCCATCAATCCATTGAGATGCACCTGCATTTTTTTGACTGCAAGCAACCTTTGGTTCATGCCTTTCCAGTGTTTGTTTCTGAAAGAAGCAGATTGAGAAGTTCTACAACATTTAATTTATTTAAACATTTTTCTTGCGAGAAGAGTTTGTTCCGCAATATCAATGTGTACAGTGTCGATCGGTACGCTTTTCCCCAAATCCAAGCGTGAAACATTTCTCAAAAATTAACAAAATAATTTAATTCAGTGAAACACTCCTTACGCTGGTACACGACGAAGTATTCCCGTAGGTTGTTTTGATGACATTGAAGATCCCTTACCAGGCTGCTTTGGTAGTATGGAGGATTGCGTTGCAGGTATTTTCGATGACTTTGAAGTTGTGGTGTCAGCGGAATTTGAAGACAGTTGCGAGGTTATGATTCTTTCTCTCGAAAAGGCGTATCGAGGTCTTTCTGTCTAAAATTGTATTGATAAATGTAAAAACAAATTTCAGTGAACGACTTCAATCCCATTCCGGGAATTTTTTGGCGCCATTGGCGTAAAGAATTCGCTGATTCCAGTCCCCTCCGCTTAAAATTCATATATAATTGGATCAAATTAATTATCTTTATAATCTACCTGGTCTATCGCGGCTCTTGCTTCGCCTATTTCGTGCAGAAGAATTCATTAGCTATTGCGTTCTCTGAATTGATGATGTTTATCGGATACTATTTTTTACTGAAATAGGTATGTATCATTGTATTTCATTTTAATTTATTGTGTGGTTTTTTCTAATTATCAAGTTTCATTGCGCTGTGGGTGTTTTCATTTTATTTTGTGGGCACCAATACATTGCACTTGCAAAAAAAGCAAAATCCAAGAATCTTGGTTCGGCCTTTTTAGTGAGATTAATGTGGATTGTGTGTGTGAAATGTGACTGAAGATTAACATAGATTGTGATTTAGATTGAGATTTCTTTTCATGCAACTCACCATTAGTTCATTAGGTATTCAACTATTCAATATTCATTACAATATTAAATTAAATTTCGTTGGGAATTGCCTTGGCGCTATTTAAAATTTTGAATCTTTTCAGCTATAAAGCTAAAGTGCTAAAGTGCTGAAACCTGGAAAGCTTAAGCTTCTCAGTTCTCCCCACCGTAGGTATACTAAGGAGTAGCTAGTAGCGCGAATAATTTGAGCTTAATGTCAACGTCGTGCACTTAAATATTTGTTTTGAAAATTGAAATGTAAAAGAATATTTCAGGTTTTTGATTGCGTATTACGGAATTGAATAAGTCTCAGAATATGAATGACCAACCAATGAATTTTTATATGCCATGCATTTTTTGGCATGATCGCCAAGGTATTCTATCCATCGACGTGTTCTCTCGGTGCTCCGCAAATGAAAATGCCGATCCAGTTTACAAAATTGCAACTGCCAGTATGCAGAAGGAAATTCGCGTGTGGAACTTCTGCTTCGATTCCACTAATAGAGAACAACAAAACAAGAATAGGAAGGATTTCAGAACAACTTCTACAACAAAAAAAGTGCCAATTGTGGCAACGGAAATACCAGAACAGAGTGAAACTAAGCATGATGTTCCTCAACAGACTGGCGATGATAGCATTATGTTCGTTGACCAAGAGAAGGACGTTGAGAAAGATGGCGGCAAAGTAACGAAAGGAATTGAAGTTCTAATTTTGGAGGAAGAAAAGCCGGAAGATGCGAAACAAAAAAATGAAACACAAGGTTATAATTTAACAATACATTTTCCATATTTCTGGGGAAATGTAATTTTCATCTAGTTCCGCTCTCAGTTGAGTTTCTTTCTAACGTCGAAGGACATCGGCTGACAACCAACATTGTCCGCTTCTCGCCCAATGGTTTTATTCTGTGCAAATTCGAGTTCCCGATATTTAATTTTAGGGGTTTACATTGCTTCGGGAGACGCAGATGGACTTCTTTTAGTTTGGAAACAAATGGAGCAGCAACAAACAGAGAACGAAGCTATGGAAATAACTATTCTGGAGCAAGCAGCAGAAGATAAACATAAACGGAAGGGCGATCCGGAGATGGACATCCCGCCCAACAAGGAGAATTGGGTACGCGCATTTCGCACTCCAATTCGGCATGATGGGGATGTGACTGGGCTGTGCTTTTCTCCAGACTCGCAGAAGATCGCCTCCGTTTCAATGGACGATTCGGTTGCCGTCCATCACACAGATACAGGTAAAATTCGAAATTCGATTCAAACCCCGTTCCGAAAACATAGGAAAGCGTGTTTGGTCGCTTCGCGGATTTCGCCATTTTGCCAACGGGATAGTATGGGACCCGCGAGGCAAATACCTGGTAACTCTGTCCACCGATCGCAAAATGGATGTGCTCGACGCGCAGAAAGGCACCCGTCTCCGGTGCTGTTATCAAGTAGAACTGCCAAAAACACTGCTCTCCAATAATATCGAAATCTCTGAACAGGTTTTGCCGTTCTAATATTGAATAATGATTTTTTCATTAAAGCCCTTCAAAATATTCCATGACGACCAGTTATGTGCTTTTCAACGCGGTGTTGAATTTTCTCCTTGCGGTGGAGTTATCTTTGCACCTGCCGCCCATTTGGAAGTTGGCGCCAACAATGTCTACGGCACTTTCGCATTTTTGCGTGCCAATTTGAGTGAATGTCGCCCCAATGCACTTTTTCCTGCCTTAAAGCCCACAATCCAAGTGAAGTGCGCTCCAGTTTTGTACAAATTATTCGATGGACCAAATTTCTTGGGGTGATTATTTAATAATTGTCGGAGGATATTCGACCCATTGGTTCATTCAGACTCCCGAACCGCCTCATTTTTGCTGTGCTCTGCAGGGATTCCATTCTTCTTTACAACTCTCAGAATGAGTCTCCGTTCGCCTACATCGAGAACATCCAATATGACCATTTGACTTCGATTGCCTGGACGCCGGACGGACAAGTCCTAGTCGTCTCGTCATTGGAGGGCTTCAATTCGTTCATCACATTTGACCAGCAAAGACTCGGAACCCCTTCTGAAATCCAACCGGATTACGCCAAATTTCAACAGCAAGAGAAGGAAATGGCCGATTTGAACTTAACTGAGCAGAAAGGTAAAAATGAAGGTAAAATAATAATAAAAGTTTTTAAGGTTCTCCAACAAAAACTGAAGCGCCGATAGTTACTAATATCGCCACCCCGAAACCTGTCAATGGCGCTGCTTACTCGCTGCCCGATTCGCCCAAACTGATAACTCCGCGCAGACCTCGAACCAAAAAGGCGGTGCTGACGGCTGATAACGCGCCAAAGGGAGATGAGACTTCGTCAAAGGATGGCGACGGAGCATCGAACAACCCGAACCAGGAACCGACATTGCTAGTGCCGAGAAAGAAACCGAGGAAGATCCAAGCCACACCTGTGCAGGAGGCCCAACCGGGAGAAAACAACCCGTCCAACCCCATCCCGTGATTTTTCGATGTATCAAATTTTGCATTCAACACTTATTTTTATAACTTAATTCAAAATCCCCTCTTCATTCATTTTTTCGGATGGGACAACACATTTACCTGGAAACAAAACTATGCCAAAAAATGGATTTGCAATAATGAGTATTTGAGTGACCCCCAGTTAGTCACCATTGATTTTTTGTGAGTTCTTTTATGCTTATATCTAAGCCTAAAGTGTAGCTAAGTGGGTTATTTTGGCTTAAAGCCTAGGCTAGCTTATGCTTATGTCTAAGCCTAACGTGCAGTATTAATATTATCACAAATTATGTCTTGCTATACATTTGCGATGAGAAAAAAAATCAATGCTGACTAACTGGGTTGAAGTTTTGGCAAAATTTATTACTAATTTATATATGGCAATTGAATTTTTAAGTTCCCGCTAAGAATTCGAGTGTATGCGGTCGGCCGGAGGTCCCAGCTTGGCCAGATTTTGGAGTGCTTTGTCAAGCCACTAAAGGTTTCTTCATCCAATTGGCAACTTTTTTAAATAATTACGATGAGTGGGGCGTGCAAGTGCACTTCGATCCAGCAGGGCGTCGAAGTGATGCTAAAAGGGTGCACGCTCAAACCAAACGAACTCACTTCTACTACTACTACTACTAACTCTTGTCTCTGGTAGTCTTTGCCCCAGCCTTTAACGAACGACATGCGAATGATGGTCATCTTGGTCAGTTCATAGCTGCTGTTGAACCCCATATTCACGCAGTGGTTCAGCAACTGAAAAGCGCAACAATGAATTTGCAAGTGGAAATCTAATCGATTTTACTTCGCCAAACATTGCGGTGTCAAATATTTTGAGCGAATAGCCATTTGTTAATTTACCTAAAAAAGTTTGTAACTATTGATATTTAGTATACACCCACAAACGGTGGTCGGATGAAAGTCGTTGATCCTAAAATCAATATTCACTAGTCATCACTTTCATGACTGTCCAAAAATCAACCAATTGCTGCTCCTCGACTGAATGAATATCGGACTCTCGCTAAGGCATTCGGCATAGAGGGTTCCTTAATCATAGATTTTTGTCCATTTTAATACACTTTTCTTGAAGCACCTTGATATGGCACATATATGAGTTTTACGCCTCTTCCGATCTGTCTCCTAGTATTTTCGATTGTTGCATTTCGATTTATCTAAGTAGTGTTATGCGATTCTTTGAGGGAATTAAACTAGAAACTACGTTTGAGAATAATCCCAGTGAAATCTTATGCCGATTACTCGATTCCCCGCTACTTGGGTCCGTAAATCCATCTATTATACATTCGGGTGCACTCACTTTCACCTGCCAAACGGTCACTTTGAGTTAATATTATTAGAAGCTAGCTTACCTGTTCCCCAACACGAGTGTTCAATTCATAGTAGCTGATCGTACCCCAGTGTTGGCAGGGCACAAATGGGATGGAGATAGAGTCGACTCTGGCCAGATCAGCTGATTGATTTTGTGGCGGCGGATCGCTGAAGCGCGGAACGAGTACTGGCGGGAGGATGTTGGAACTGTCAACGCGTTCATAGTGATATGGATTGATGCAAATATCCTGAAAATGAAAAAACCACCCATCATGCTTTGTCGCGATAAATTGGATATTTTCGAAGACGACCTTCTGTCCTGACTCAAAGCAGAATCGACAACATTGAAGTGCTTTTAGCTGAAAGTGCAAAACAAAATAACCATACAATACAAATGTGAAAAGAATGGAGATTTTTTGATACCTCATGGTGAGACTGCAAATCAGGCCAGCGATATACTCGGCAATAAATCACATGCGGGAGGGCTTTTCTATGCGAGATTTGTAGACGGCCATCCAGGGAGCGGGGAATTGTCACACATGCGCTAGGCTCCCTTCCTTCCGTGCGCAAAGCCTGCTCAAGCAAAGCCAATCCCTCCTTATTTTGTTGTTTGTGCAATTTTTTCAGCAAACTGTCAATCGCTTTCTTTGACCAACCGTCATCCTCGTCACCTTGCAAAACAGAGGAAATGATCATTTATATAATTTGGTATTCCAAACAATTAATATGTATTTACCTTGTTTCCAACCTAAGCGCCGCATCAATCCACTCCCAATGCTTTCAAAACTCATCATGCTACAAGTCTACCAGAACGGGGGAACTGCAATCTCAAAAAAACACAGAATTCAGACAATTCAATGGTCATTCATTTGCCTATTTGAAAATTTTCACTTAATATTTTCTGGCTAAATATTCTAAAAGCAAAGAGAATAGAGAACTCAGAATCAGAAGTCAGAACTTAAACGTTAACCTTAAATAAGAATCAAAGTGATCTCTGATCTGGGTCTGGGCCCAGAAAAAATCCCCATGCAAAAAGGCTTTTTTGGGGCTTCAACTTTTGGTCATCATGTCATAAACCGAGTTGAGATGTTATTTTTCATTCGAGAGGTTCAATTAAACAAATTAAGCCAATGTGTTATGTATATGAGGAGTTGAAATTTTTACTTGATTAAAGATTAAGCTGAAATTACAATATAATAATTATACAATTGCAAATTCTAAATGAAGACAGTGAAACATTTAAAAGTTTCACCTGGCAAAAGTCCAAAGAAGCGGCAACCATCTGGATCTGACAATTCAGCAACAGTGCCGGCAAAGAGGCCAAAAATATTACTGGTCGATGAAATTAACCAAAAGAGGGCAGAAGCAGTCACTTCATGGGTCGACAAGTACAAGCCGGTCTCGCTGAAGAATCTCATTGGACAACAGACAGACAAATCTCCTTCAAACAAATTGTTTTCGTGGCTTCAAAATTGGGGTCGTAACCATTTGGTGCCTCTCAAAGCAGGGGAGAAGAAGAAAGGTTTAAATTATCTTTAGTGATCATAAGATTGATATTTTGTTACTCAAGCTCGACCATCGCCATTCCAAGCACAGACCGATGGATCAAGTTTCAAGGCAGCGTTGCTCTCTGGACCGCCCGGCATTGGGAAAACTACTGCCGCAATATTGTGCAGCAAAGAATTGGGATTGGCCTACGTCGAATTGAATGCGTAATCATTCGAATAATTCTTTATTTTGGGTTGAAAAAACTCCCTTCAGGTCGGATGTGCGCAATAAAGCAGCCATAAATAGGCGTTGTTCTGAACAGTTGGATTCCCACCAGATAGAGAAGTTCTGCAAACCCATTAGCGAAGTACCGGATGAAAACATCCCGAAGAAGTCACCGGCAAAGAAAGGAGCATCCACTTCTCGGTCTAAACAGAAGGGCATCATAGATCACGTGCTGATAATGGACGAAGTGGATGGAATGAGCGGAAATGCAGATCGCGCAGGGGTTAATTAACTAAAGCATTTTTAAACGATTGAGATCTTTGCTCCACTGCTTCAGATAGCCGAACTGATTACGATGATCAAGCGAACCAGAATTCCTATCATTTGTATTTGCAACGATCGCCAATCGAGAAAGATTCGCTCATTGGCCAACCATTGTTTTGATTTGCGATTCCAGCGACCGCGTGCAGAACAGATTAAGGTTTTTACATGCGATCTAGATTTTAGGTAGTTCCCCCAAATCAGGGTCGGCTAATGAGCATTGCGGCCAAAGAGCGCGCGAATATCACGAGGGAAGCGCTCGACAAAATCATTGAGGCGTCACATCAAGACATACGCCAATGCATCAACACGCTTCAGCTGGCGGCCACTTCAGGTGCAATGAACCGCTATGACAGCAAAAACATCGCAGTGGTATTTGATTCCTGCCTCAATAGCCTTAAACTCAGGACCCGGAAATCCAGAACATCTTCGAGGCGGCCCGACAGATTCTCAGCTCGGACACTCCTCTGCCGAAGAAGAATGAACTCTACTTCACCGACTACTCCATGATGCCATTGTTCATTCAGGAGAACTATCCAAATGTGCGCGGTTCTGGAATGAAGTTGATTATACAAAACAAAAACCCCAGGGTTGAATTGCAATTCAGTAATCTCGAGCACTTGGCGGCAATCCGTCGCGCAGCCGATTCAATTGCTTTTGGCGACATTGTTGACAAGCAAGTCCGCTCACACGGAAATTGGAACTTGCTTCCGGCACATGTAAAACGAGACTTTGTTCTTCAAAAACTCTATTCGCTTTAGGCAATGTTTTCCTGCTGTATACCGGCGTCCATCATGGACGGGCATATGACCGCGCAAATCCAGTTCCCGGGATGGTTCGGCAAATATTCGAATGCACAAAAGCGCAAACGCCTGATGCGTCAACTCTCACTGCACACACATCTGAAGTGGGCCCATTTCAGGAATGTTTGTTAATGAAACGCGTTCCCCAGGATCACAGGCAGCAATCAGGCTCTGGTCCAGGACTACCTGAACCTGTTCCGCGAACGACTCTACCGTCCGCTGATCACGAAAGAGGGCGCCGGCGTCAAGTAGGAATCAGTTCAATAAACATTTGTGGTGCAATTTTGATTCTTGTTCAGGGAGGTTCTGGCTGTGTACAGCCATTATTCTCTGCTTCGAGAGGACACAGACGCCATCAACGAATTGGGAGTTTGGCCGCTGAGTGGGAAGCAAAAGGACCTGGCAGCGATGGTCAACACCAAGACGAAGTCTGCGCTGACCAGACAACTGAACAAGGAGCACCGAAAGGTTCCCTGGTCGCAGGGAGTGGCGGCAATAAAGGGCGGAACAAGGCGCAAAGGAGGCGCAAAGGAATCGGGTGAGTCCAAATGCAGCATATTCTGCAAATGTTCACATCTCGCATTTTAATTGCTGAACTTTTTGAAGCTGCGCCGAATGAAGAAGTTGGTGAGAAGGACGACGAGGATGACGAAGAAGAGGAAATTTTCTCGGAGGGAGAAGAGGCGGCAATGCTGATTGACCTTTGAGCAGGATGAAGAAACACTTCGATTCTCGGATTTGCGTACTCCTATGTGCCCTTTTGGGCATCCTTTTTTGGCGTCTTTTACGCCTTTCCTCGAAGCAAATACCCGACTCACTACTCTTGTTTGCGGGACTCACTCGATTGTAAAAATAGCCATCGAGGAAAGGAAAAACATCACATTCCTGATAAGCCGAATGAATTGATTGGGACAGATTGGGCAAAAATTCAATTACAATTTATCAATCGGAATGGTGGCCAGCCACAGCAACCTTTTGCAAATTGTTTTATTGCTCTCCCTTATGTCGACCCCGCTCCTTGCCAGAACCAGATGTATGCTCGCCAAGGGCCGAGTGATTTGTCCCACTGACCGTAAATGATTTTTTTATCTGGTTGGGTGTGCCTTTCGAATTGAAAATTAAGCGGACAGCCATTTCAATGTGCAAATTGAGCTTATGGACAGTGACGCACTTCCCTGGGAGACAGACGATGTGATGGGCAAGCAGGCTAAGCTCTTCTGGGGTCGGACAAAGCAGCAATTTCAGGAACGGCAAACACTGATCTTCTTGGGAATTACACGGTCCAAGGGTGTGCTGGAGACTTTGGGGCATGGAACGATCCTGACCCGTACATTCTGATCACGCACAGGTGGATGGAGGGGCGCTTGTTTGCTCATCATCAGCCCCTATAATTCAGGTGTCCGGAGACTGGACACGATATTTCGGTGGTGAAACGGAAGCACAGGTTGGCGGGCCCGGACTTTGAACGGATAAGGATGGACTTGCTCAGAATCCCGATTGAGCCGAAATACTTGCCCCAGGAGATCCATGTGAGAACAACGCGGTTGGATTGTGACGACTGTGACTGATCGGGAGAGGGAAGTCGCGGATTCACGACTGAATAGACCAAACCAAATATTCGTCGACCAGTTTTCACCACTTTCATTTCAGCCCACTCTTGATCACACATAGCGTCTTTTCCACCTCCAAGTTTCCGTTGTTTGCTCAGTTAAGCCAATAATCTGTCTCCAGAGAGCAAAATGGGCCGAAAGGCGAAGCGCGCAGATTGATTGGATTGCGTCTTTCGAGTGATCCGAAGGGCTCTATCCGGACCAAGTTGAGTGCATTATGCGTTTGTTTGCCTTCCTCGAACGAACAGCATCGAAGCAACAGTGTGGCGTCGATTAGTGGGCGGAAGAGCGCAGACATTTTCAACCAACTGATCACAGGCAGAACGATAGAGAAGCACCCGAATTAGAAATCATTCCCGCGATAGTTGACAGACAACATTTCCCTTCGAGATCGAGTAGGAGCGTTTATCAACTGGCTCTACGTCACTCCGATTCCTCTGATCAACACAAATTCTACACCGATCTTTGTCATCTTGTTTGTCACGAAATGAAGTCCTCCATCTCAACCTGTATTCTATTGCTTTTCCTCATCTGTCCTCATCGGGGCAACGCACTTCCTCCCTATTTGCCATCATCGTCGCCTCCCCCTGCTGCCGATAATGCGCCTTCTGACAACGGACAACAAGATGAGTTGCTGTTTGTGCAGACAGTGAGTGAACGATAGTGATTGGGGGGACCGAAATGTCGAGTGCTCGTCCCTCAGATTTGGCGCCATGGCGACAGGACACCGATCAACACGTTCCCAAACGATCCGAATCAGGTACGCCCATCCGGATGGTCCGCTCTCATTGTTAATAAACGTTGGTTCAGGAACAGGTGTGGGCACAAGGTTTTGGCGAGCTCACAACGCGTGGAATGGCCCAACATGTGCAATTGGGCAATTTCTTGCGCAAACGCTACATAGACGAACTGGCCCTGCTGGCTCCGCAGTACTCCAGTCGCAACGTTTTCGTCATTTCGACGTATGATATTTCATTGGGTTATGGGTTTTGCTCTCGAGGAGTAAATCGACGGATGCTTTACTCGTCCACTGTGTTATCTGTTATCTTTCATCTATTTCGGTGACACCAATCGGACCATCCAGAGCGCAACCGCCAATCTGATTGGCATGTACAGCAAAGGAGCGCGTTGGGGAGTGGACTATCCCGACCTGCCGGAGTGGCCAACGGCATATGTGCCCATCCCGGTGCACACCTACGAGTTCAAGAAGGACCCGGTGGGCAATTTTGGACTGTCACGTATTTCACGTTTATTGTCGATGAGGTGGGCTACGCGCGCACCTTCTGCCAGCGGACCATCGAGCTATTCGACCTGATCAGTCGGACCGGGGAGTACCAGCAGTTGAACGAGTCCAGCGCGGCGGTACTTGCCAAAGTGAGCGAGTATGCCGGCACAAAGGTGACTCTCAGCAATCTGTGGACGTTCATAGAGGCGGTCAATATCGAAGTGAGGAAGGGAAAGGGCACAAAAGAGGGGGGATAACATTTCTGGGGCTGCAGAGAACGCACGGACTGAAGCCCCCAGAATGGGCGGTACAGATACTGCCCCAGCTGGTCGACTTCAACACTCGTCTGATTGACTTCAACAGTGGCATTGGGCTGGCCCCGTTTTTGGGCGTTGACTTCGCCACCGAAGTGCCCAAAATGCTGGGCGGCTCGTTCCTGTGGGAATTGGTCAATCGTATGCACAAGAAGATCGAGTGCGTGGAAAGGGCCAAGAACCAGTCGCCCAAACAGCCCTCACTACGGGACACACAGCGAACAGAGTGCGGCTGGCTGGCGCCCCTCAAGTACTACGCGCACTCGGCGGTAAAAGGATTTACACACTATCATGGAACAACATTGACATTGATATCCAAAGTGCGAGGTCAGCTTCCGTTCCCGCTCAGTTTCATTTTTTGCCGATCAGGCCAATCGCCCCTCCGACCAGTGCGCCAATGCCAGCGCCCTCACGGGCTCCATAGAAGGCTCCTCGCATTGGCCTGAAATGCCGAAAACACACTTCTCCGGATAAACCCCGCTGTTTCCGCACCCTCCTCCATATCCGTAGGGACTGCCGGGATAGAAGCCGCCATAAGGACCGTTGGCGTAAGGGTTGGTGGACCAGTATGGTGGATAGGGCGGATATGATGGGTAGTATCCAAAGTTGTAGTATTGCGCAGAGAGTTGGGCGGGAAATACGATGAGGAAAAGGAGGAAGAAGATCATTGGGGAACAGGACAGCATTTTAACAAAATGAAATGGTGGAGTAAACACACTTTTCGGAAGGGCAATTTAGACCTTTAGTTGGAGTTTGATTGCAAAAAATGAATTCGTCGAATCCAAACACTAGGTAACCATTCGAAGATGATCATTATTTATGTGTTCTGTCGAAATGTTTGTGTTTCCGTATGTCCTCAGCACGCAATTTAATTTCTGTTGCGGTGACTCATTTTTAATTGGTATTTGGAAAGAACCTGTTTGGGTAGGTAAAAATAAAAACTAAATAAAAATGAGCAAAACGAAGAAATAAATAATACCTTTGGTTATTTTTGGTAGATTGGCAAAAACAAAAAGGAAAATTCAAATGTAAAAAACGTCTGCAGGAAGTGGGATTCGAACCCACGCGGGCATACGCCCACCAGAACACCCAGCAAATGGGCAAGCCTTCGGTTCACTTGAGTCTGGCGCCTTAGACCACTCGGCCATCCCTGCACGAGGGTAGGAGTAACAATAATAGTATTATGGGAGGGAACTAGTATTGCCAGTAATGGGAAAGAAGTAAATAGGTAGTAAGTAATACCATGAATTGTCAATCAACGGCGCACACAAAAATAATATTCCCATTGAAGCACGACATGACGCTGGCCGCGCTGTTCTCCACATTCCAGTTCCAGCACGTGGACTTCGATCGCAACGGTTTTCCGGGCTACGCCTCCTGCGCACTCGTGGAGCTGTGGAGACAGGCCGGCCAAGGGGACTACTACGTGAAGCTGTGGTACCGTCGGGACAACGAGGACCAGCTGATCGACCTGACGCCCCACATCCGCGGCTGCGAACAGGGCTGCACGCTGGAGCGGTTTGCTCAGCGGTCTCAACCGTACCAGGCCCAGCCGGACCAGGAAACGGTCAGCCAGGCAGTTTCTGGACCCGTGCAGAAGTCCCCTCCCTCTCAGCTGTGCCGCACTCCGCTCATCTACCGACCGGTGCGCCAGTCAGAACAAACTTCTGCGTCCCCCGCGGACCGTCAGCGCTCACCGTGGACGGGTTTGTCCTGTGCATTCATTGGCTTCTCCATTTTCCCGTTCAAGGTATTCTCCCCGCTTTGCTGGTTCTCTCCGCATCCGAAATGCTTGCTCTCCGCCAACACCTTTTTTGCGTTTTCCGCCTTCTTTGATCATCAATTATTGCCCCCACCCCTCGCATTTTGTTTTTATGTTAAATCGCAGCCAAGCCAAATGAGTGCATAAACCTGACTCTGCCCCTGCCTGTCCCTTCGCCCCCACCAAATCCCCAAATCGCCTCCAGCTTCTTTCCGTCGACCAAATCCATTCCTTCCCAGCCACTTCCCAATTTGCGCGCACATCCAAACGCCAGAGCCCCTCAGCATCCATCATTGTCGTCGGCGGAGAGTGTCGCGCGCAAATGTGGTGAGAAGAACAATTCACAGTTCCTTCCGCAGCAGCAATCTTGGGTGTCGATTCTTCTTTTTTTGCTCGCCGCCGATCTGCCGCTACTTTCCGCTCTTGCCCCGCCTGGTTCCCGAATCTGACCCTTCCAGCCGGAACACCCCTTTTTTACCAAAACGATCAATCTCCTGCTAAACGAAAGGAAAAGAGGGTGAACACGAACGTTGATCTATGCATCACCCCACATTCAGTCGCACAAAATGAACTCTTCGCTCTCTTTGCTCTCTGTTCTGCTCGCCCTCCTTTCCCTGTACCGCGCACTAGATGCCCAACGCCAGGACCAGATCATCGCGGACCTGGGCCGCCTGATCGTGGAGGTTATTATATCTTAATCCATAAGATAAAATCGCATAAAACCCTTAACAACAAATATCTGGCAAAGCATCAAACAAACTAATTCAAGAATTGTCCGCCCATGCTCTGCACTGGACTGGACTGCGCTGTAGTCACAGAGCGAAATGGATGTCAGGTAAAATATTACATAGCTGGAAGAAATAGAGTTCAAAGGCCAAAGATATTCATTCCTCTTACCCATACCCACTCACTCTCATTCATCATTTGCCTCTCTCAGTTGTGCGCCTGTCCCATTGGCTCGCCGGCGCGTGGCTGTGACCCCATGCCGGTTGACTTTTTGCGCTTTAAATTTGAAAGCCCCCTTTGCGACTGCAGTTCGTTCTGTGGCACGACCTCATCGTGAACGGCTGTCCCAACGTGACCGTCAACACTCGGGACCCGGCGCAGAAGGTGCACCGTTGGTTCCGCCGCGTCAACAGGTTCAGCAACACCGACCAGTGCGAAGTCAGCACATTCGGCCATTGGCCAACACGCGCATTTCATTTGTGAATTCGTGTGTAGCCCTACATCTTCCCCTACTGCCCCGAACTGGACTTCAACTTGTGGCGCTCTCCGCGCACCAAACAGGAATGCGAGCTGGTAAAAGAAGAATGGCAGGTATGCTCACAGAGTCCCCGATTTTAAGTACTGCTACTCGTCCGAGGAACAGCGAAAACGCGGTTCGCCATAAGAGGGAATGTCGTCTGCAAATAATACATATTGTTGCCACATAAGTTATTGACACTTTCAAACAAAATCCAAACCATTCAGCCAAATGAGTCAAATATCGATTTCGAAATGAAACTAGGTATCACAGACCCCCAAACCCAACGAAGTCCGAATAAAATGTCGGTGCATTACTATTTTGTGGCTTTTTGCATTTTTACCAAATGAAACAAAGCAACAACGAGTACGCGTGGTGATAACGAGTTTAGCCTATCCAACAATAGCTTTGTCTTGCCGATTGACTGCAAATCTAATTGATTTGCCAATTTTAGCCGGAAGTTCGTGCATCGCTAGGACTCGTTTAGGATGATTATTTTCTTCATTTATTCAATTCAACAAATGCCCTTCATTTCCTCGATTCCCATTCTTTTATCTCTTTTTTTACTGCCTTTTGCTGTGCTAACAACGCAGCTGGGCATAATTTTTGGCAGGAGTTAAGTGCGAATTTCAACCATTTGGCGGCGGAAGGAGGCCAAACATGGGCAAAGGGAAATGACGCGCGAGAAGTGATGGACTTTTTGGTGTGCCACTTCAGCAGGATCGGCCCCGAACTATATCTTGCCGCAGAATTGATGCGAAAATTCGGCTTTGGGAACAAACTGAAGCAGTCGGCCGTCCACTTGGCACGTTTGTGAGTTCACAAATGTCGCAACCGAAAATTTGGACCCACCAATCAGTGCTCACAGGCACAATTACGCGCGGATAGAGAAATTTCTGAACGAACAGGGGCACTTCCAATGGCTGATTGACAGTGGGGGGAAACACGGAGAACCGTTGGCAGTGTTGGCGATGGACCTGAAACGCGAGAGGACGCCTGCAACGAAAAAAGTGAAGAAGGCCGTCGCATTGTTGGCATACGCGTTGAAACACGCGTTGAAGGGCCAACGACAAGAGAGCGTCCATCTGGAGGAAGATGGTGGAGGCTGAGGAGGACAGACTGAATGCGGACAAAGTGATGGGTTGCACAGTATTTTGGTAAAAAACAACCACATCACTCATCAAGAGATCAGATGTTGCTTTCCAGCAATGAGAAAGGCCATCAATTAGCCTTTGGCCGCTTAGTCCCAATTGGTCAAATAATCGATTCCCTCTTCCCATCTGAGAGCCCTTTATCATCTGTTCCTCGCTCGTATAGGTGGTGCTTTCATTTGCTATCTCAGCGGCAGTTCCTCTTTTGCCCCGTTCCTTGTTGGTCTTCGTGCCCCCACCACTTTGCCAAAATGGAGCGTCGTCTCCGATTGCTGCCGCCATCCATGCTGACCTACTACAACCGTCCGCTGCGCATTGTTCGCGGAGAGATGCAGTTTCTGTGGGATGCGGACGGGACCAAATATCTTGACATGATCGGCGGAATAGTGACTGTTTCTGTTGGACACTGCCATCCGTTGGTTTTGCTCCGTTGAACAATGACTTTTACAATTCCTTTTAAATATTTCCCAGAAAAGTGACTGCCCGCCTAAAAGAACAGGCTGACCAGTTGTGGCACACCACCAACCTCTATCAAACGGAGCCAATATTCGAATACGCGGAGAAACTTACCGCCAAATTGCCGCCCCATTTGAACACGTGTTTTTTCGTCAATTCGGGGTCGGAGGCGAACGAATTAGCGCTACAGCTGGCACGACTGCACACGGGCAGATTCGATGCGTTAAGTCTGCGCGGGGGCTATCACGGGGGAACACCGGTTAACTGAAATGGAAACGGCAAACCTCAACTGATATCTATCTCCGTTTGCAGGGCATTTTGGGAGCTACAAATCTGGGAACTTGGAAACAGCCGTTTCCATGTGGCTTTGGCTTATTAAAAATCCGCTGTCCGGACTCCAAAGGGCCATGGGGTGATGGCCGATGTCGGGATTCGCCCATTTCACCCAAAAGGAAAGAATGCGTCTGCCCTGAAGGTAAATGTAGTGCATTGGACTCCCACTTGGACGAATTGCGACAATGCTTGGCCTTCGACTTTGCGAAATGCAGCGGTCCAGCTGCACTCATAGCCGAATCAATACAGGGGATTGGTGGAACGGTGCAGTTTCCTCGCGACTATTTGCGCAGTGCGTTTGAGAAAATAGCAAAGGTGGGAGGTCTGAGCATCAGCGATGAGGTCCAGACTGGTTTCGGCCGGCTGGGCACGCACTTCTGGGGATTCGAGTCACAAGGAGCGCATCCAGACATTGTTACAACAGCAAAAGGCATCGCAAATGGGTACGCTACATTCCTTTGTCACTATTAATCCGCTTCTGAAGATTTCCCATGGGCGCAGTGATCACTAGTCGTGAGATTGCCGCGTCTATGGGTCGCGCACTCTACTTCAACACTTTTGGCGGTAACCCGCTGGCGTGTACAGTGGCAAGCGCTGTTCTGGACGTTATCGAGGAGGAGCAGCTTCAACAGAACGCTCATCGAGTGGGCACTTTGCTGCTTAATGAGCTGGCACGAATTGACTCTCCACTTGTGGGGGATGTGCGAGGCAAGGGGCTGATGATCGGAGTGGAACTGGTCGATCCAGAAAGTGGAGAATCATTGGCTGCCGAAAGGATCGCGCGCATATTTGAGTCGGTCAAGGACCACGGCGTACTACTGGGAAAGGGCGGACTCGGTGCTAATGTACTCCGGATAAAACCACCAATGTGCGTGAATGAACAAGACGCGCTCAAATGCGCAGATGCTGTCGCAATGGCGGTGAAAGAGGAGCAACAACATGGAGCAAAGGAATACCAATAACATCAGAAAATCACTCAAAAGTTTATTTCAAATTCAAATATATTTGTTTCCATTCTTTTACATATTTCCATGATATTTTTGCTCCGATTGTATACTATGTTACAGACACACACATGTCGCGCCCGATCCAGAGAATTGCCTAGAATATTTACTTAGTACATTTTTATTTTGTTGTACTTTTATTTGTTTTGTTTTCATTTTTAAAATATTTTTTTTTGCATCGAGCGAGCAGGCCGCCGCGTTAGGGCGGCCGATCGCTCGTATTAAATAGTTTTTACGGATTTGGCTAATGGCTACATCTTCATTCTCTCTCCCAAAATGAGATGAATCCCCCCCCCCCCCCCCCCCCC